>JAODAL010005779.1:0-139944 GCA_025379985.1 Phyllomedusa bahiana | reverse complement strand
CAAAAAAATTTAAAACTTTTTGGCCATAATGCCCTTTTTACGTTTGGGGGAAAAAGGGGGAGAAGCCGGGGGAAACCTAAAAAACCCCCTCAAAACTGGGGAAACGGGGTTTGGAAAAGAAATCATTTTTGGGGGGTTTGTTTTGTGCAGGAGGGATTTGGGGCATTCAAAGAAATTTTGGATCATGAGGAAGAAGATTTTTCGGAATATGAAGCACTTTCCAAGACATCACCGGGGGGGAAAGTAAAAGCCTGGGGGGGAAAAAGGGTTTTCCCAAAGGGGAAAATGCCCCAAAAAGAAAACTCCCAAACTGGTTAAAAAGGGGGTTAAGGATAATCAAGTAATTTTTTTGGAGTGGCCATCCAACCCCTGATCTCAATTTCCCTTTTGGGAAAATTTTATGGGAAAAGTAAAAAAACGGGGTGCGGCAATTCAAACTCCAAACAGGGCCAAGTTAAAAACCAGTTCTGTCGGGAAGGAAAAGGGGCCAAAAATTCCCAAATAAAACTATTGGAGGAAGCTTGGGGAAAGGTGTGGACAGTGACAGGGGGAGGGGAGGGAAAGGGAAGGAAAATATTTCCCCAGAATGTTTCCTATGGCCTTAGGCAATGTATGGACCAGGGGCTTTCACAAAAGGGGGCCTTAAAAAATTTTGAGACCCCTTCGGTTAATATTTTGATCAAAAAAAATGTTTAAGTGCCCACGATTTAAAGTGATCCCCAAAACCCGGGCAGCCCTACCCAAAATTTTTACCTCTAAATCGAGCCCAATCACCTTTCTGTGGGTCAACCGACCTCCTTTAAATTAGAGAGAAAAAATAAAAAAAACCCCCAAACCCTGAAAAGCTCCCCTTTCTTTTGGAAGCCTGTGAGGGGGGGGCGGAGAAGAAACCCCAAAATGGAAGCCCCCTTCCCTTTTCCCGATTTTGAGATCACTTGAAAGCCCGGGGCCCAGCTTAAAAATCTTTTGTCAAAATATGTAAAAACCGAGAGTCCTAAAAGGGTTTTTCCCATGTATGATAGATAGAAAAATGCTTCTTTAGGGTTTTCCACAGGGGCCCCCCGGGGGTGGGTTAAAGGGAAAAACCCGCTTTTGTTGTGGGGTTCCAGAAGTTAGAATGTAGTAAAAGGTGGTTCCAGTCCGTTTTCCAGGCCCGGCTTTTCTGGAGGGTAAAAGGGCCCCGGGGGTTGGGGGCCCCCCCCCCCCCCCACGCCCCTGGTTTGGGGCCCTGGTGTCGGGCCCTATAAACCCCTGAGTTGGGGCCCCTGTAAAGGCAAATGGGTTTCTGGAGCCTTTTTGTGAGTAGAAACATGCAATGTGTGTTTGCGCTTTCCCCAGGGTCACTAAAGTGTGTCCCGGGTTTTTGTTAGGTCGTATTCTTTTTAATATTTAGTGCCAGCCGGGCGGGTTTTTGTTTTTGTTTTTCCCTGAATTTAAGGGTTTTTTTGTTTCCATTTATCATTAAAAAAACCCAGGCACAGTTTTGGACTTAAAATTTACCCCCTGTGTTACTGTTTCGGTCTGGGGAAACCCCCACCCTGCAAACCTGTCTGGATGTGTTCCCTAAACATATGGTGTTAAGTTTGCAGGCAAACAACTTAAAGAGACACACCACATTTTTCCCACCCAACTAAAAACCCCGTTGAAAGGGGCCCAAAAACCCGTGTTAAAAATTTCCTGGAAGTGCTAGAACCTTATGCCCAGGGTTTAAAAAAGGGGCAGCGGGCAGCAGTCAAGACCCCCAAAAATGGATGAGCTTCTAAAGCAGCGAAAAAAAGCGAACAGTAGCCCCCCTTTGTCCGAAAACCAGCAAAAGGGCAGAAGGGGCCAGGGTTTCTCAGGCAGAAACCAACCCCCTGTGAAGAGGCTCCGTCTCCCCCTACAGGAGCAGCAGCACATCAAAAGACCCTAAGGGAACCCCCCCCCCCAAGCCCTGGCGGTGGGGGGAAACCATGCAGGGGACGCCAAGCTCGCTTCCCGCCGCACGTGCCCCCGGTACGGGCATCCATCAAAAAAATTATTTTTTAATTTTTAAAAATGTTGGGGGCCTAATTAGGGTCTTTTCGAGAGGGGGCCCGGAGCGGGGGGAAAGTTCCAGTGGAAAATTGGGCTTTTGAATTTTGTGGGTCATTTTAACCGGAAAACCCCCAAAAAGGGTTTTTTTGGACCCGCGGGGCAGGGGCCCCGGGGGAATATGTTAAATAAAAGGGGAGTCCTGGCTCCCCTGGGTGGGGGAAACACCAAGTGGGGCCCCGGGGGTCCCAAAATTTGGACCTTTCTGCCCACTTCCCGGCCCCGCTCACAGATGTAGCCTGGTTAGGGTGAAGAATTTGGTTACAGCCGGAAGTGTCTACACCTGGGGAGTTTATTGGAAAAAGTGGTTGGGGGGGTTTTACCCCTTTCCCTCCCCCAGAGATCCGCGCTGTTTTTGGGCAAATTTGCCCCAAAGACCGGAGCAGTCATTAACCTCGTTGAAAAGGTATAAAGCCAAAGGATTTACTCCAACCGGGCCCCCTGGACCCCCCAAACCCCCTTGGGGAACAGAAATCGCCCAAAGTGCTAGTAAGCTGCCCATATCAGGGGGGTTTAAAAAAATTCCCAAAAAGGGAGGGGGGCCCAGGGGGGGAACGGGTGGGGGAAAGAGGAAAATCCCAATGGACTGGGGTTTCCGGGGCCGGGGTAAGAAAACCTTTCCCAGTTTTATTTTGGGCGGGGGTTCGTGAACCGGACATTTTGCTGTTTAACTTTTTTCCACTCTCAGCAACCCAATGGAATGGGGAATGGGTGGGCGCGGGGTCTCTTTCGAAAGGCCCGGGTTTTGCTCAGCGGGAGATTTTAGAGACTGATTTATCAAAATTGCCCAGATCAGGGGTGAATGGTTACCCTGTAGAGGTCTACTGGACTTGGGAGTTTGGGTTTCCCCTGGTGATGCCAGCCTAAAAAAGCCCCTACTTTCGTAGGGAGGGGTTTAAAGGGGCCCTGTGCATCCTGGGGACACCAAGGAGTCCCCCACCCCCCTTTTTAAAAACCCGGGACTTCTTGGGATTGCCTCCCCCAAAAAGTGGGGGTGGTGGGTCTTTTTATGAAAAAAAAGGTGATTTTGGGGGAGAGTTTTCCCCCCTTGTTTTGGGATTATGGGCATAAAAGGGGTTTTTAAAATTTGGAAAAGGGGGGTTTAAAAAAAAAACCAAAATTAAAAAAGTTGTTAATAAAAAAAATGGTTTTTAAAAATTGAATAACCTTTTTTCCCCCGGAAAATTTGGGGTTCGCCAGACCCCGGGTGTTTGGGACCAAAAAAAACCCAGTTTTGGCCAGTTTAAGGGGGGTGACCCTAGAAAATGGGGGGGGGGGAATTTTTTCCCCTTAGCATTTTTTTGGCAGGGAGCCCTTGAGGAAAAAGGAAGAGGTGGTGTATGTGCCTGGAGGTCTACGTGTTTAATTTTTGGGAAACCAGGCTAGTTTAAAGATCCTAAAATAGTAAAAAGTTTGGGGAAAATGTAAGGTAAATAAATGGGGAACCTAATTATCCAGGGGCGAATCCCGTTTTTCCCCTCAATGGCAGTTAAACAGGTTTCTTTGTACCCAGGTGGACAAAGTCCTTTGGGGAGTCGTGGAGCAACTTAGTGCCACCAGTTTTTTCGGAGGATGGTTTTGGACCACCCCACAAGCATGTAAAGGGGGTTTCAGGGGGAGCAAAAAAAGACCAAGGGTTGGACCCCTTTAAAGTTTTTTTCTGGCCAGGGATACAGGGGGCCCTGAAGGGGTACTGTGATTTCCTGCCCTGAGTGCCAACAAAACCCCATGCCCCACTAGGGATTCCTCTGGTGCCTTCCCCCATCATAGGCCCCCTTTTGAGAGAATGGAATGGCCCCTCGTGGCCCAAAAAAAAAGTGGTAAAAAGGGCCCAATCTTTATATATTGGTGGTGGTGGACTACCCCACCCGCCTACCCAGGAGGCCATCCCTTTGAGGAATACCTCCTAAAAATTATTGCCGGGAAAAATTTTTCCCATATTTTTTTCCCGTCCCCGGCACCCCAAAAAGAGTTTCCTTTACTGATCAGGGAACCCCCTTATGCCCAAAGGCACAAGGGAGTTATGCAAGTTATTTAATATTAAGCATTTGCGCACGTCATTGCCCCCCTAAAAATTTGGGGGCCCTTTTGGAGAGGTTCAATAAGCGGGGAAGAGTATTTTTAAAGAGAGGGTCATTAAGGATCTTTAAGGACGGGATGTCTTTGCCTTATTCAAATTTTTTTTAACCCGTAAGGTCCCCCGGGTAAACCGGGGGGGTTTTTTTTCTCCCTTTTGAGTATTTTATGGGGGCCCCCCCGGGGGGCTACTAGATATTGCCAAAAAAAATTTGGGGCAAGAGTCTACACCCCACAGGAGCATAAAAAGAAATTTCCCAAATGCAAGACGGGATTTCGGCATTTAAATGCCCAAATTTTAGGGAACCCCTTTACAGCGGGTTTCGGGGAAAAGCTCAAACCCCGGGGGGTTTTAATGGGTGGCCCAAAGTAAGGAGTTTTAACCCCGGGGGGAAACGGGGTGTTATTTTGGGTTTCCCTACGGGGAAAAGAAATTTTCCTGGCTAAATGGCAAGGCCCTTATGAAATTTTTTTAAAAAAAGTGGGAGATTTTAAATTTTATAAAAGTATACCACCCCGGTAGCCCGAAGCCAGAATAGATTCCCGGGAAAAATTTAACAACCCAAAGGGAAAAACAGGGAGACCTGACTGCTGTAGCCAACCCCCGATTTGGTTTCCCCAGAGATATGTGTGTCAGAGTCCCTGTCAAAATTTCCCGGGAAAAGGAGCCCTAGAGTTCATAAAAAAAAGAAACTGTGGGTTTCAAAAAATGCCAGGCCCGTACTAATGTCATAAAAAGACATTTGTCCCCGACCCAGGGGAAAAGGGGTTAACCTTAAAAATTTTGGGGGGGAACCAGAACTAATAGGCAAGCAATATTGGGGAGGTTTTAAGAGGTGTTGGACCTATGTGATTGGGGAAAGCCCCAAAAGGAGGGGTTTCGGGGCCCAAATGGCTTTTCCCAAAACCAGATGGCCCCATTCGTTCTGTAATGAATTTTTGGAAGCTGAATGAGGTATCCAAATTTTTACGCGTACCTAATGCAAAAAGTGGATGAATTAATTTAGAGTGGGTCAGCCCGATATTTCCCCCAGGTCGATTCCCTTTCTAAAGGGGGGGTGGCAGGGCCCCCTGACGAAAAGGGCCCAAAGGGAAAAAACGGCCCTTTTTTCGCCAGAGGGTGTTTTAATATTTCCCGCCTACCGTTTTTGGGTTTTCATGGGGGCCCCCCCCACCTTTCCCAAAATTGATGGATGTTGTCCAAAAACCCCCCATCGTGTTTTTGCCCAGCATACCTAAAACATTTAAAAATATTTACTGAAAGGAAATGGGGAAACCATCTACCTAAGGTAAAGTGCCAAAACCCCCCTTTGAGAAGCAGGGTTTCCCGCTAAAACCCAAGAAGTGGCCTTGGGGCCCAGAAGAAGCCCAAACCCTTGGGATACATAATAGGGGAGGGGGGATTAAAAACCGCAAATTTAAAAAAGGTTGGGGGCGAAAACGGGGGCCACAAAAAACCCCCAACAAAAAAGGGAATTTAGGGCCTTTTTAGGGATTGGGGTTTTTTATGGAGAAAATTCCCTCCCCAAAAATTTTCCCAGTATAAAAAGCCCCGCTAAAAACCTGACTAAAAACAGGTTTAAAAATGTCATGGTGGCTTGGAACCCCGGGGGCCCGAGAGGGCATTCCAGGTTTTTAAAGCTGGTCTTTGTTTAAAAAACCCGTCCTGATTACCCCCAAACTTTAAAAAAAGAATTTTTTCGTACAGACAGTTTCGTTTGAAAGTGGGAATTTCGTTTCAGTGCCCTTTCCCCGGGTGGATGGGGTAGAGCATCCATCACTATTTGAGTAGGAAAATTAAACCCGCGAGAGGAAAATTTTAGCATTTTGGGGGGCGGGGTGTTTGGGCCCTAAAATGGGCCCCTTTAGGGCCATTAAGTATTATTTATTTTGGAGTTACTTTTTACTAATCCCAGACCCTTTTCCGTTAAACTTGGATGTCTCGAGCTAAAAAGGGGAAATGCAAGAGTCACCAAGGGGGTTTTTGACACTTTCAAAATTTTAGTTCCCCTTTTCGAAACAAGGGGGGAAAAACTTCAGGGGAAACCCCGGAGGCTGTAAGGACACATTGCTTGGTGGCTAAGAGGGCGAAACCCTTTCAGGTTTTTAAAAAGAGGGGGGGGGTATGTTTTTAAAAGTGGGGGAAGGCGGATTTATGGAGGGGAAAGGGATTTTCCCCGGAAAAGTGTTCCAAAAAGGGCCCTTTGGCCCAAAGTATGGACCAGTGGGGTGCACCGAGAGGCCTGGAAGGTGAAGGAAAGGGGCCCACATTTGTGTTTTGTCAGTAGTTTCTGGGCATGTTTTATAAGGGTTTTCCCGTCCGCTTTTTCCGGTTGGCTTTTGGAGGGGGTCAAAAAAGCCGGGGGGGTGGACTCCCACGCACCAGGGGAGGTTTTTGCCGCCATAAAACCTTTAGTCTGAGGTTTTCATGGTGCTGGGGTTTTTTGGAGCCATAAAGTGAGTAAACCCATGCTAGGTGTGTTTGCAGCTTTGCCCCGGTTTCTGATTTGTCCCCGGGATAGTTTAAAAGGGCCGTATTCGTGTATAGTTTTGCCCCCAGCGGCAGGTTTTGTTTTGGGGTTTTTTGTTTAAGTTAAAGGCCGTGTTTTTGTTTCCATTTATAATATAAATAACCCAGGCACACTTGGACTTGAACTTTTACCAGGTGTCATGTCTCTGGGTTTTGGAAGCCCAAACCTTGCTACCTGCTCTGGACGCTGTTCCCCCACAAAGGGGTATCCCCAAAAAGTTTTTACCCCAAAACCCAAAAATTTAAGGACAAGCTACCAAATATGAAATTTTATTATAAACCATTTTACTTTGCAGAAATAATAAAAAGCCTTTTAAAAAATTTTAATCTCTCATTATTCTTTGGGGTTTTTGGGAATATAATAAATTTTTTTTTTTTTAAATTTTTTTTTATATTATTATACCTATTTTCAGTTAAATTCACTTTTTTTTACCAAAATTTGGGGGGGAAAATGGTGGTACGTCCCAAAGTTTTGAAAAATAAAGGTGGTGGTCTTATGTTCCGGGGGACTTTTTAAAAATAAGGTTATTAAAAATTTGATGTGTGTGGTTTATATATTTATATATATATATAGTAAAATTTTATTTTATATATATACATAAAATAAAGATTTTATAGGGTTTTTAAAAAAATTGTGTTTTATATATATTTTCAAAAGTGCTTTTAATTTTGGGGGTTTGGGGGTGGTTTTTTTATATATATACTTTTTTTAAAAATTTGTTTTTTTTAAAATATATTTAGGTTTTTTTTATTATTTTATATATTAAAGGTTTTTTTTTTTTTTTTTTTACAAAATGAAATTTTTTGTAATAAATAAAGCAAAAGTTTAAATTCCCCCTAAAAAAATTTTTTTTTGGTTCACATTTAACAGTGAAGTTTCCTTCAATTAATGGAGCCAGAGTTTATTTTTCTTGCCTCTTTACATTTGCCTGATGTAAGTTTTGTAATAAGTGTTAAGCAATTTTAAGGGGAACAAATTTTTCTTAAAGCCTTTAAAAAGAGCGTAGCAAATATATTGTAATCGGGGGGAGTTTGTTTATTTTAAAAAAAGGGGAAGGGGAATTTATGGGGTGGGGCTACAAAGTAAACCCGGGGGCCTTTTAAAGGGCCAAATAATCCTAATTTACAATTTGGGGGATTCCATGAGAAAAAACCCCCTCCAGAATCGCGTCGAAAACTTGCTCCCTTGGCCAAAACGTGACCCCCTTGTTTGTGGGCAAAAAAATATTTAATTTTAACCCTCAGTTGAATTGTAATCATACTATGAACCTTCTAATGTGTCTCTGTTAGTTTATCAAGCCTTATTAAATATTGTAATAACCAGATGTAAGTGGCACCATGATTCTTTAGGCAGGTGTTTACAGCCTACAAACACGAACGATCCACTTGTTGCTTTTATACGCTGGAAAATGGATGGCTTTATATACCTGGATTAATTACTAGCTTGTTATAATAGAAAAAAGTTCTTTAACTGCTATAATTCATGGAATTGTCGCAGAAGGCTTTGAGCCTTATTCTTTATGATTAACCCCTTTGTGATTCAGAATGCACTTTATATGCCTGTTTAAGAAAAAAAAAACAAAGCAAACTTCCTGAGTTTGTAAGCTTTGTTCTGAAGGGAATGTTTTGTTTGCCTTTTTTATGCACAAAAGGCAGCAAAACTGTTTTTACAAAATGGTTATTTATATGTGCATCATTTTGTCATGATTAATTTCCTAATCTAACTTTTTCTGAAGCTGTTCCAAATCTCCTGCATAGACATAACATTAACATGATAACATTCTATCTGCCTGTAGCCACCATTAGAGGTATCTTAATGCATACTGTTTTACTACTGTATTTATTCCAGAAATGTGTGCTGTAAGCTTCAAGGCTCCTCCTGGCGGACATGTCTTTTTTTTTTTTAAGTAAATACTGGGCTAACAGTCCTGCAGCATTTTCTTAGAAATCAATGTTATGCCATTCCTATTATTGTTCCTGGAAATGTATGAATACATCGACAATTGGGCATTACCATTTCCATGGTCAATCAGATGTGTCGTTAATCAGTTGGACCCTATCAGCATTCCTTGCACAGTGTAGCAGTAACCTTCTTCTTTTTCTGTCCATAACTTGTTTTTTTACAGGATGAGTTTTTTTTTTTTTAGTGGCACCATTTTCAAGTTTAAGTAACACATTTATTGACTTCTTGTAATTCTTCCACCAAAGCATTTCTGCCATAGTATGTTGTGTATCTTAATGGTATTCTGCTAACTGTGAAGTAAAAAATAACATAATAACTATTCCATTGGTTGGTAAAATAATGCTAATACCACATAAAATTCAGTTTTTCCATCGTGCTTGACACACCCATGTAGGACTAGAGCACCCCATTATAGTGACGCTAAAGCCAAAGGCCCCTGAGTACCGTAAAAACACGTATTAGTGGTCAATAATGGGTTTAATGGACATTTAAAGATAACCTGTCTGGTGGTTTATGCTTCCCTATCTGAAAGTAGAATTTGACTTAGATAGAGGATACATAGGGTTATAGGATTTGATGCTAAATTTCTGAGTACAAGCAGAGAAAATGTTAAAAATAAAACTACTAACCCCCGATGAGATACAGTGATTGAAAATGTACACACAAATACAAGGAAAGCTGTCAATCCCTGTATGTGGACGGAGATAATTTAAACCCATATAGCACAGAGCTCAGCTCCTCTATAATATAACCCTCTATATCACAGAGCCTAGTTCCTCTCCTCTATCATATAGCATTATATATCACAGAGCTCAGCTTCTCTCCTCTATCATATAACCCTATATATCACAGAGCTCAGCTTCTCTCCTCTATCATATAACCCTATATATCACAGAGCTCAGCTTCTCTCCTCTATCATATAACCCTATATAGCTATTTGATCCACTTCTGGCTGTCCAGCCACGAAATGGGAGTAGAGGTAGTGCTAGCGCTTGTTTATATAAAATAAAATAAAAATCCTTCCGTTTAGAATCAAGGAAAGATTAGAAAATCCTCTGTAGTTCTGAGAATTTTATTTTTAAAATATGAATATAAAAAACAATCAATTATAAAAAATCCCAACGCGTTTCGCGTGCATCCTCGCACGCTTCCTCAGGAGTTCTGACAATATTCACAATCTCCTTTCTCTAAATAGTCTACAAGGGCGCCACCTCTTTTGTGAAAGTACCCAATCCTATGTCGCCCTTATCCTTTCTTATACATACATATAAAAACAACGTATTCATATGTCACAAAATACACAAGCATTTAAAATTACACAAGCATTTAAAATTGCAAACGCTGCACCACATCCTTTAAAACTTGAACAATAAAACCATTACCTGTTGTACATATTAATTTCCTTTCCTGCCTCTTCTGACTGTGAATGTACCTCCAGCGGCGCCTCCCGGCAGGAACAGGAAGTTCTCGTCATCAGCCAGGAGTCAGTGACATCACTGGTCTGACTCAAGTCGGCATTGAGCATGCTCAATGCCAGTACTAGATCGCAGGAGCTCCTGCTTCCCTCAGACTATTAGAAGCTGCCACTAGGGGAAGGGAACTATGTGAGGGGGAAAAAAAAATAAAATAAATTCTCTTTTTTCTTCCCCTTTTCTTTTTTTTTTTTTCCCCTTTCCCCTTTTTTCTGTTTCTTTCTACTCCTCCTTAATAAATGACCTCTTGGGCTTCGTTTAAACCTGCAGGATTAAGGGTATTTAATTTAAAGATCCAGTACATTTCTTTATTTATCAATGCCTGGAGTCTATCCGTTAAACCTTCTGATATAAAATCGATGGGCTGTACTTTTAAATTATAATTGCCATCTGGGTGTTCATCTAGAACATGTCTGGGAAGGCTGTACAGTCTATTTCCCTTTTTAATATTTGATCTGTGATTATTCATCCGTTGGGAGAGTTTTGTGGTTGTCCTCCCAACGTACTGCTTGCCGCAGCTGCAAGTGATAAGATAAACCACATAACAAGATCTACAGTTCAAATTAAAACGGATCTTGAATTTTTCATTTGTGAATGTGGACGAAAAGACTGTACCTATTTGCAACATAGAGCAACATTTACAGGTGGGAAAAAGGCACATTGTTATTCCTTCCACATGGCCCTTTGAAACCTCACAAGGTTCTTTTTTCGTATTTCTTTCTCGGGATGGGGCCACTGAACTTTTTATGGTTTTGGCTCTTCTGTATGTGATACTTGGTTTTAACGTAATCTGAGTCTTCAAAATCGGGTCCAAACGTAGGATACCCCAATGTTTTTTTAAGATGGAATATAATTCAGAATGTTGGGATGAATATGATGTAACTAGATTATTTTTAAAATCACCCCCTGTACTATCTTTTTTTTGGGAGAAGACATATTCCCTCTGCGTTTTTTTTGCGGCTCTAATTTTTGCCTCCTCAATAAGGGATTTGGGATAACCCTTATCCCTAAACCTTTCTGAAAGAATTTGTGCCTGCTCCTGATAGATGACATCTGAGGTACAATTTTTACGGACACGCCGAAATTGTCCAAAAGGTACATTTCTCGTCCATTTTTTGTAATGGTTACTGGAGAAATGTATAAAGTTGTTAGAGTCCACTTGTTTAAAATGAGTTTTTGTGCAGACTCTACCCTTATCATGGTACAGATATAAGTCTAAATATTGGATGGCATCCTTATTTATAGTGGAAGTTAATCTTATGCCTGCAGAATTTGTATTTAGATCATATAAAAAACTAGCTGCTTCCTCCAAAGTGCCACTCCATATGAATATCAAGTCGTCTATGAACCTCTTATAGTAGACGATGTTCTGCCTGTATTTATTGTAATCTGAGAGGATATATAGATCTTCAAAGTTACCCATAAACAGGTTGGCCAGCGATGGGGCAACCCTTGTCCCCATCGCCGTGCCAACCTGCTGATGGTATTGGGTACCATTATACTCAAAGTAATTATTCTTCAAGATAAAATCGAGACCCTCCAAAAGGAAGGTTCTCTTGCTGGTAGATATTTTGTCATCCTCCTCTAGATATAATCCAACAGCCCGAATGCCTAATGTTGGAGTATAGGCCCATGACGTCCATGGTGAGGAAATGGTAGGACTCCTCCCATTTCATATCCGCCATATCCCTGATGACATGGTCGGAATCTTTCAGGAAGCTTCGCAAGGAAACATACGGTTGTAGATGGATGTCCAAGTATCTGGATAGATTTGATGATGTGGAATCAATACCAGAAACTATTGGTCTCCCAGTGGGGTTTGTAATGCACTTGTGCATCATTGGGAGGTGATAGAAAAACGGTCTTTTGGGTTTTTTGATTATCAAACCTTCCAATTCCCTTTTATTTAACGTCCCCTCGGAATGGGCTTTCCCCACAAAAGTAAAAAAATTCTCCTGTAGGTCTGTATATACTTTCTCGTCAACTTTAAGATAGTATTTAGGATCATCCAAAATCCTCAGGGCCTCCCCTCTGTAAATTTCTGTGTCCTGTATTACTATGGCCCCTCCTTTGTCCGCATTCCTTATGGTTATGGTATCATTCTCTTTCTCTTTAAATTACCCTTCTGTGGAATTTTTTTCCTTATCTTTCTTAAATCATCCATAACTAGTTGGTTGAAGAGCCCAATGTAATTACCCTGGGCACAAATGGGGTAGAATGTGGATTTCACGGGTAAAACTGATTTCTCACTAAATTCACGCTCATCAGAGATACTCCTTTTATGTTTATTTTTTTTGAATAGTAAAATACCTTTGCAAGGTGAGTTTTCTTATATACCTTTGCAGATCTTTAAAAACCACAAAAGAATCCAAACCACTATCGGGACAGAAGTTTAATCCCTTCTGCAGCACACTGTACTCGTCTGAATTTAAAACATATTTGGACAAATTGAATATTTTGACTATTTGAGATTTCTCATTTTTTCTATTTTGTTTTTTTTGGGTTCTGAGTTTAATGAGTCTTCTCCTACTGCTTGGGCGGCCCCTTGCCCCTCTTTTTGTAGCTTCCTTTTTCTTGTTGTTCCTATGGGTGTAATTGGTGTTAGTAATATATCCTGTGTTTCTGTATGTATATTCAGATTGGGGTTGAGGCCTAAAAAAGACGAATTGATTGCATTAGGCTGAGCAGAAGGTAGTGTCTCATCTGTCATGCCTGATATCACAATATTTCTTTCTTTTTGGGTAGATGCATTAGGTGTCAAAGGCAGAAAACTATTGTCCAGAGAAATGGAAGAGGTATCTGGATCTATGGTGTTCTCATGGACTGTGTAATCAACTATGTTGGAAATGCTAGAAGGGACGGTTACACTGTCTCTACTATGTATGTTTTTCTTAGGAGATCTCAATTGTGCTTTTGCCTTGCTTGTAAGTGTGTTTTTTCCTTTTTGGCTCATTGGGACCTGTTTATTTTTAACTACTGCCGCATAAGAGCGTGGTTCTGCAGTGCGTTCCCTTCTCTGCCCATGGATGTTTGTCTGAACATCCAACCGCTTTTTACGCACACTCTGATCTATTGTTTTTATATTTTCCGTAGGAGTACTATTTACTGGATTAGGGGTGTTTCCATCCCTTTCTATGGTCAGGGGTATCACCATAGGTTCAGATTCGGTCTCTGCATTTATACCTGCAGAGACCTTACTCATCCTATCTCTAGACAGTTTAAACAGCTTTCTATTAATGATATCCAATTCGTGTCTATGCAAATTGTTTTTAATTTTCATCTGTATGTCTTTGTATTCGATATGGTCTTTATACTGGTCTAATTTTACTATCCATTCATTTATCTGAGAGGCTAATTCCACACAATTTTCCCTCCTTTTTCTCATTAATAACCTCATTAGACTAAATGAACAGATCTCCAGAGTCTCATATATCTAGATTTTTCTAAAGCATTTGATACGGTGCCACATAAAAGGTTGGTAAATAAAATGAGAATGCTTGGACTGGGGGAAAATGTGTGCAAGTGGGTAAGTAACTGGCTCACTGATAGAAAACAAAGGGTAGTAATTAACGGTACATACTCAGACTGGATCGCTGTTACTAGTGGGGTACCACAAGGGTCAGTATTGGGCCCTATCCTCTTTAACATTTTCATTAATGATCTTACACAGGGAATACACAGTAGAATATCGCTCTTTGCAGACGATACTAAGCTCTGTAAAGTAATCAACACAATAGAGGATAATATGTTATTACAAAGGGATCTGGATAAGTTGGAGGCCTGGGCAGGGAAATGGCACATGAGGTTTAACACTGATAAATGCAAGGTTATGCACATGGGGAAGAGAAATCCATTACATGATTACATGTTAAATGGAAAAATACTGGGTAAAAGTGACATGGAGAAGGACTTGGGAATCCTGGTGGACAGTAAACTTAATTGTAGCAGCCCGTGTCAGGCAGCAGCAGCCAAAGCAAATAGGATCATGGGGTGCATTAAAAGGGGCATAGATGCACATGATGAGAACATTATTCTCCCATTATGCAAGTCACTGGTTAGACCACACATGGAATATTGTGTACAGTTTTGGGCACCAGTGCACAGGAAAGACATTGTAGAGCTTGAACAGGTACAAAGGCGGGCAACAAAAATAATAAAAGGACTGGGTGGACTACAGTACACAGAAAGATTGGCAAGATTAGGGTTATTTAGTTTAGAGAAAAGAAGGCTTCGGGGGGACATAATAAATATGTTTAAATACATCAAAGGTCAATATAGAGATCTCTCCCAAGATTTATTTATACACAGGGCTGTATCTAGAACAAGGGGGCATCCTTTACGTCTTGAGGAACGAAAGTTTCTACATAAACATAGAAAGGGATTCTTTACTGTAAGAGCAGTGAGACTATGGAATTCTCTGCCAGAGGGACTTGTCATGGTG
Organism: Phyllomedusa bahiana; assembly: GCA_025379985.1. Classification (NCBI taxonomy): domain Eukaryota; kingdom Metazoa; phylum Chordata; class Amphibia; order Anura; family Hylidae; genus Phyllomedusa; species Phyllomedusa bahiana. The sequence continues at coordinate 125,389 of JAODAL010005779.1, read as the reverse complement.
AATTCAATAACCGAGTTCAAAAAGGGTTTGGATACATTTCTGGAGCGTAATAATATAACAAGTTATAGTGACTAGGATTCAGGAGAGGGGTCATTGATCCAGGGATTTTTCTGATTGCCAGATTGGAGTCAGGAAGGAATTTTTCCCTAAAATGAGGACAATTGGCTCTACCTCATTGGGGTTTTTTGCCTTCCTCTGGATCAACACCTTAGCACAACAGGCTGAACTAGATGGACGACTTGTCTTTTTTTAGCCTTACAAACTATGAAACTATGAAACTATCATATAACCCCATACATCACAGAGCTCAGCTTCTCTCCCTCTATCATATAACCCTATAAATCACAGAGCTCAGCTTCTCTCCCTCCATCATATAACCCTATAAATCACAGAGCTCAGCGTCTCTCCCTCTATCATATAACCCCATACATCACAGAGCTCAGCTTCTCTCCCTCTATCATATAACCCTATATATCACAGAGCTCGGCTCCTCTCCCTTTGTCACATCCTGCTCTCTGATAGGCTAGTAGATACCACCTGACAGGTTCACTTTAAGGATTGATTGCATGTGTCGGTCTATACAAGTAATTAAGAACTTGGCATCGGAAAATGGAGCTCCAACCACTTTACTCTTTACCCTTTACTCACCTGATCTCCAGGGCTCTACTAACCTCACTTTGATGAAAAAGATGTAGAACTGCAGGAAGCCCACAGAAAATTTAATGAAATATTTTTTTACAGTGCCTAAATTTAGGAAAGATCTTATTTAGAAAAAAAAAATGTTTTCCACTGGACAAATGCCTTAAAGGGGTTGTCTCACTACACGGATTGCTTTTTATGTTAAAGATCTTGCAAAAACAAGTCACTTTGCAATATATGTCCATTAACATTGTCCTACCTATTCCTAGATATCCCTTCTTGTATGGGCTGCATCAGCTCCTTAGGTCTCTATAGCTGCAGACCTGTTCGCTCTCTCCTGATAGGCTGCCAGCACTGGTCGCTTTAGCTACAGACCTGGCTTCTACTGCACCTAGTAGAAGCCAGACACACCCCTAAATTCAAAATGAAAAAAAGAGCAAGTCATGACACACATGAAGCGTTCAAAGGCAGATGTGTTTTTTCTGCAAGAAACACATTGGCAGAAGGATAGGTTTATCCCGATTAGAGCTCCTTGGTTAGACCCGCCGATAATGGCAAATTATCACTCAAAATCTAGGGTGGTGGCAATATACTTCAAGAGGGGGACGTTACATTCTATAGAGGACCAATTTGTGGACCCAGACGGCAGATTCATATACGTGAGAGTCCGCATTGGAACCACCATATATACGCTGTGTAATGTATATGCGCCATGTGGGGGGAGCTGGGAATTCTTCACTAATCTTACTGATTTTCTTATCACGAAACCACACTCTAACCTCATACTGATGGGAGATTTTAACGCGGTATTTGACCCTAGATTGGACAGATCAAGTAGCCCGCTGAAGGATACTTCCAGTTGCTTCCATTTGGAGGATTTGGTCAGCCGACTGGAAGTGTTTGACTACTGGAGAGCGGCTAACCCGACCTCACGTACATACACCTTCTACTCGCCAGTACATGCATTTTTCTCGCGTATAGACATGGCCCTAGTATCCTCCTCACTTTATCATAGTGTTGTTACAGCTGACATACTGCCAATTGCGGTCTCTGACCATGCCCCTGTCACAATATCCCTGGGAGGGCCGCTCCTTAGTCCCAAAACGCGGACTTGGAGGTTTCCAGCGTATCTTCATCAATCTGAAGACTTTCAGGATTTCCACAAGATCCACTGGGTGCAGTTCCTGAAGGATAATGAGATCCATGCGCAAAATACCCCGCTTTTGTGGGCCACAGCGAAAGCTGTAATGTGCGGACACATAATTAGTTATGTAAGTATGAGACGTAGAACACAACAGCAGACGTTTCGGGAACTGCACTCCAGTCTGCGTCAATCCCAAAACCGGGTTTCGGTAGATCCCTCGGCCGCAAATCAAAAAAACTATAGAGAGGCATAAAATCTCCTGAGTACGTTCCTCCAGGGGGAGGCTAAGGCCACTCTAGATATGACACGAAACCAATACTACCGATGGGGTAATAAGATGGGCAAACTCCTGGCAAATGCAGCGAAACCATGGCATGGCAGACCGCCGATAGCGGCAATCAAATCCGCCTCCTCGGGGGCCATTTTGACGGCCCACAGGGATATAGAAAAGAAATTTGTGGAGTTTTATGAATCACTCTATGGGGCTGCTCCGTGCGATATTCAGAAAGTGACGTCCTTTCTGGATTCACTATCATTACCGAAAGTTACTGAAGAACAACGAGCCCTTCTTGAGGCCGAGATCACGGAGGAAGAGGTGCGTGGGGCGGTGACGGGGCTGGCGAACGTGAAGACCCCAGGACCGGATGGCTTTTCAGCAAAATTTTACAAAATACTAAAAGCAGAAGTATCCCCCCTCCTGACGAATCTTTACACCGACATCTACACCCAATCTAAAGAGGTAGATGCCTTCCATGGCTCGCGCACTATATTGTTACTAAAACCCAAAAAGGACCCTACCTTGTTAACATCTTATAGACCTATCTCTCTGCTAAACCAGGACTATAAGATTTTGGCAAAGATTGTGGCCACTAGGATGCAAACTTTCTTACCGCATATAATTCACCCCTCGCAGAATGGTTTCATAGCAAACAGACATTCCACAAAAAATGTACATATGGCCATAGCAGCTATAGCGCAGGCAGGTGTCCATGCTTCTCAGCCTGGACGCCGAGAAAGCCTTCGATAAGGTCTCTTGGCCATTCTTAGATGCCACTCTCTCACATCGAGGGTTCGGTGACCTCTTCGCCGGCTTCGTTACCCACATGCATCTCAACTCCACAACAACCCTGCTTATTAATAACAAATTGTTCCCAGTCATTGATCTTTTTAGGGGAGCTAAGCAGGGGTGTCCACTCTCACCCTTGCTATTCAATTTGTCTATTGACCCACTCCTTTACCAAATAACTCAGTCACCACTTTATGCAGGTATCTGTTCACCCAACAGGGAACTTAGAGTTACGGCATATGCTGAGGACTTGCTTCTGATGATCAGGAACCCCAAGCAAAATTTAGCCCCCATTCTCGAGGACATAGGGGCAATGGAATCTCTGTCAGGCTACACGATTAACGTGGACAAAAGCAAGGGAATGCTTTTAAAGGGGTCGGCTGAAGCCATCTGGTCAAGGACATACTCGATTCGCTGGTGCAAATCAGCTATGAAGTACTTGGGGGTATGGCTTACCAGGATTCCAAGTGGCTTATATGCGGCTAACATGTCAAAATACTGTGGTGAACTTTTACAAACTATGAAGCAATGGGCGAGTCTTCCGCTCTCCTTCTCTGGGAGGTGCAATTTAATTAAAATGGTAGAGTTTCCACACCTTTTATACATTTTTCATATGCTTCCTGTTTATTTGCGACCGAGGGATGAAAAAATAATCAATGCACAATACAAGAAATTTATTTGGAACAATAAAAGGGCACGTATTCCGTTAATCATATTTCAACAACGTAAGTTACATGGCGGTTTGGGATTTCCTAGCATTCGCCTATACAATTTAGCAGCGCTGGGCCGTTTTCTGACAGACTGGGCGCAATCCACAGCAGTCTTTACTGATAGCTCTTTAGACCAGGAAGGGTTACCGAACATTTCGCTCATTAACTTTGTGCATTTACCCTACGAAAAACTCCCTCAGGTGATAAGGGACGACCAGCTGCTCATGCCGGTGTGGAGGGCTTGGAGAAAAATTAGACAACTTAAAAAACTGAACCCGGATTATTCTCCCTCCATATCCTTAATGCGTAACCCAAATTTCCAGGGGGGCAAACCGCAGCACACTTTCAGAATTTGGCATAGCTTGGGTCTACATCAAATAAAACACTTCGTGCATCCTAGCACCAAACAGTTGCACTCTATTTCAGAGCTGCAATGTCTTTATTCTACACCTCCGATTCCGTTTTTCAATTACTTACAAGCAGCTAGCTACATTTCGTAGGTGAAGCGACATCTGCAGTTCGAGGACTGGGATGCGACCTTTGACCGCATAATCCTAAATCCTACCACAAGGAGAGCACAGTTATCGGTCACTTATAAGTATCTTCTTGAGGATCTTGAGTACGACATATCAAACTTCGGTCTGGCTAGATGGCATGATCGGGATGCCGATATCTCCACATCTATGATACTGGAGGCATTTGCTGACGCGAATAAATTTCTGCCGATGGCCAGATATATGGAGATGTTCATGAAGGTAGCACATAACTCCCATCTTATGCCCGTTAGGGGGCATCGTATGGGCAGGTTTCCGACGGATAATTGTTTCAAATGTGGGCTCCCGGCGGCGGACCTTTACCATTGTCTATGGGACTGTCCAATAATACAAGAATTTTGGAGCCACATAACGGAATACATGAATCAGTCTTTGAATCTGAAATGGGTTGCCAGCTCTTCTTGGGCATTGTTTGGTGTTATGAGACAGGAAGGCTTGGAAATTCCCAGGCGTGTGAAAATAATGGGGCACGTTGTGGCGGCGGCAGCGCGCAAAGCTATTTTGCAGATTTGGCTTCAACCTGGAGGCCCCACTTAAAGCCTATTTAAAAGTAAACTTAATTTTTTAATGCGCATGGACTGGGTGGAAGCCACTTTGCAAAAAGAAATGAGGGTAAAAAGTTCTTTGAGCTGTGGGAGAAATACATAGACACACTCCCGACAGATATTAAAAGTCGTATAAAACGCTGTTTTGCATCGACCTCATGGTATCGGTGCAGGCAACTGACGGGTACTGATCCAATCACTTTGCCGGAAGAAGTCATTCCATAGTGAGACCCATTGGTCACACCTGACCAGGCTAGTGAGACAGGTATATCGCAAGAGGTAATGGGATGACGTTAGAGTGGCTTGTGGGGACAATTGTGCCCACTAGTTGTGCTGGCGGGGGGAGAGGGGAGTCACGCACCCGAATCTGCACTATGGAGAGGAGAATTGAGACGCACTGCATTCTTGAAAGTTAATGTAGTTTGGTTTGTTACTGTTTATGCGCAGTTATATTTGAAATGCAAAGTCATTTTAATTTAACATACTAAAGACTGTGTGATGTTTGTTATGTTATAAAAAAGTCCTTGATACAATAACTATATTGTAAGTATGTTAGTTAATTTGTACTAGAGAGCTTTTGTATAACCCTTTATACATACTGTTTCTGTTTGTTATGCTGATGTCAAGGATTTTGTTCAATAAAAACAAAAAAAAAAAATGAAACCAAGAAAACAGGACTTTGGTAACATGAATCAATGTAGTGAGACATCCCCTTTAAGATCGCTATATGCATTATTTTGTTGGCTTCTTAACCTTCTTTTCATAAAGGGAAAAGATGATTCGCTGTGTTGGGTCTTTAAAGGGGTTGTCTCGCTACAAAGAATAGCTTTCAAATTGTAGGGAACACAAAATAAAGACATTTTCCAAATATATTGCTTTGTTCATCTGTTTTCCTTAAGGAGATACAAGTGAATTTATGACCTCCCTGGCTGTTTGTTCCCTCAGTAACCGACCTGTAAACAATTCTCCCCCTGCTGTTTGTTCTATGTGATAGCAGTGAGTGACTTCATCACACAGGGCACAGCAGGCTCTGTGCTGCAGGGCAGTAAAAAGCTTGAATTATCTCAAGTAAACAGCACTGTAATTAGGGCTTTTGTTTGAGGGATCAGATAAAAAGTCCTGTTAGTAGTTTCAGAAGCTTTGGAGCTAATCTGATCTAATTAGCAACTGAAAGCACAGAGCTGGATTCACCATGGAGCTTATGCAGATTTTAGTCAGTCTGAACCAGGAAGTGACAGAGTATTTCTTTCATGCAGCCTATGAAACTCTGTAGGGAGACAACTCCTTTAAGCCAGTGCTCTTTTGATTTTTGATGAGACCAAGGTAAACAACATCTTAAAGGGGTTGCCTCACTACATTGTTTCATCCTACCTCAGTCCTCTTTTCTCGGTTTAATTTTTTAATTCGGGGGCGTGTTTACTGAATTCTACTATTTACTACTGACCTGCAGTGATGAGCTGTTGAGGACACCAGGTCGGTAGCTATAGGGACCAGCACTGGCAACCAATCGGGAGAGATCGGACAGGTCTGTAGCTATAGTGACCTGAGGAAATAATGTGCCCCATACAAGAGGGGATATCTCAGAATAGGTAGGACATAGGTAGGACAAGTGACTTGTTTTTGCAAGATCTTTAACATAAAAAGCAATCTTTGTAGTAAGACAACCCCTTTAAATTTAGGATTAAGCCCATTCTCCCGCTACAGAAGTGATACACAGCCTATACAGGCCAGATGGCAGATATCTCTTCTGCGGCCATATTATCACTGCCCATCTTCAGCCGATCATCCACAGCAACAAAGTTCTACCTATTTCCCTTGCTCTTGTACTTGCTCTTATTAGGTCAAATCCTAAAAGTGCTGGGCTACTGGTTATTTTGCTTATGTGCCACTGGGACTATTTTTGTTGGATGCAGGTATGCTTGACCGCTGAGCTTTGGATTAGTGGAGTTTTACCGTATAGAGTTTTTATTGTTTTGTGATATATGCTGGAGTGGTCATCTGTGTTTTGCCAATGAAAGCAGTTTGTGTAATAAATATGGATACAAGTGTGAGATGTGTGTATTGATTTATATATAATGCATTTATATGGTATGTGTGCATTCAGAACACTCACAATCCTCAAATGTACTTGAAAAAAGTTGAGAAGTGGCCAAGACTGCTTTAGAACTACAAAGCATGGCTCTGTCTTACCTTCACCATATATCTTTGCGTGTAACAAATCTATACAACCCACAGGAAGTAAGCTATATAAAGTGCTTCTGTTTTACAGTCTTGGCCAGATATTATATATTACCAAAAGGAAGGAAATTCATACCGCCGTGACACAATCCATTGCCCATAGCAGCATGAGTATGATTAGAGTGCTTGCTTCTCCCGCAGTTGCTAAGTCACTGAAGGGTAAAACTGTGTGTTTTTCATCTTGCCTCTTCTGAAGTTTCATTGAAAATGCAATATATTATTACAGCACTGAGTTAATTCCATGTTGCTCAGCTTTCATGGAACTACTTACATGAACAGAACGTAGATAGTTCTCATGACATTCCTACCTTGCAGCCTCTATGGTACTACTGTATTTCTTAATTTCATTGAACTTCACAAAGAAGTGCTTCCTATTTGTAAATTACTTGAAGACCAAAGTTGTCTTCTTCTGAGAGATCTTACCATTTATTCATTATTGAAATACATTGGCCAAACACCTTTTGCATTTCAAAAAGCGTCAACCACTAATGGATCCTATTGTAGTACCCATTGTAGTACCCATAGGGGTATCACTATGGCTTTCTACAGACCATGAATGTCAATACTTCAGAATTAGGAGTACAATATTGTGGTTACACTGCTCTGTCCCTTCTTTGACATGTATCACAGAAGGTCTAGCATTCTATTGTTGTATTACAACAAGGGTGAAGGTCTCATTAGGGAGAAGCACCATGTCGGTGTGTGGAGATGTAAAGCCTTTATGCTCCACTGCTTTTAGATATTCTAAAAGGCTTATGGGAAGAGAGCTGAACTCTACAGCTGCATCTTTTGGATGTAGCGTTCAAGTCACATACAACTCGCTAAGGGCGATATGTCCCAACATGCCAACTCCAGTTTTTTGGTCTATTTTGCGCCAAAACCACTTCTTGTTGTAAATGAACTGTCGTACACCAAAACTAGGCGCATTATATGCCGGGCACGACACTTTGTAATGCGCCTGAATATGGTGCGCTGTGCATCCCCGTCGTGCAACGCGCCAATTGAGGCGCATTACATATGTTATGCGCCTCCGTTGGGCATTGCGCCTCGATAGGCGTATTACATATACCACCAATGATATGCTATGACCCGCTAGTTGCGCAATGCGCCTTTTTTGACGCAATTTGCCTTCTAGGTGCAATGCGCCTTTTTTAACGCGATTCGCCTTTTTAGGCGCATTAAGTTTTCTATGCAAGGTATACCTGACGCAAGTTTTTGGAAATGATCGTACTTTCTGGCGTACTTTACACCGATTTAATGTGCCTAAAACTGGCGTGGAACACCACTTTTGTGATATGTCGCCCTAAGTCTTGCAGTGTGAAAGGGATTAAAGACATGTCAGTTTTGTTCATCTGCATACAGTTGTTTCAGGGTGTTTGCCCCTCATCAGTGCAGAGTAGAACTTACTGGTTGAGTCAGTGAGAGGTACTGAGTGTGACTCAAAATGGGGAAGGTATCTTACTAGGGAGAAGCACCATGTCGGTGTGTGCAGACTTAACACCTCTATGCTTCACTACATTTTGGTGTAAAAAAACTGTGATTAAAGGGGTTCTCGGACTATTACATAGCCTATTTAACTCCTTAACGGCCGCCCGCCAACTTTAGACGTCGGCTGGTGCGGGTCATTCGTCTGCAGCGACGTCTTTAGACGGTGTTTTCAGCGCCCGGGCGCCGCAGCTGCGCTGAGATCGGGGCTGTACTGCACAGCCCTGATCCCAGAGCATCCCCTGCAAGCGCCGGGGAGCAGAGGAAACCTCCGTAGCCCGGTGCTTTAACCCTTTGATTGCAGTGGTGCGTTACCGCAGCGCAATCAAAGGGTTTCCCCTGCTCTGTCGGGTAATCGGAACACCCGGTCACCCGACAGAGCTCGGGGAACAGCTGCACAGTCAGCCCTGGGGACCTAGAGTGGCCCCAGAGCTGTCTGTGTATGAAGCCAGTGACCAGGACAAACTGTGTGCTGTCCTAATCACTGCCTGTATCAGACTGACACAGATTATAATGTACTAGCATATATGAATATGCTAATACATTACTAAGTATAAAAAAAAATGTAAAACAGTTCTCCCTTCATGGCATTTAAAAAAAAAAAAAGTAAAATAAAACATAAAAAGTGTAAAAAAAAAAATAAAAAAAATAAAGAATAAAATAAAAATAAATATTTAATAAAAAATAATTGTGTATAAATAGCACACACACAAAAAAACCTACACATATTAGGTATCCACACGACCGTGATATCCTGTAGAATTACTGTAACAAGTTATTAAGTGTGAAATGTGAATGGTGTAAAAAAAAAATTAAAAAACTAAAAAAGAATTGAAAAAAAAATTATGCAATTATTTATAAGTGAGTATTCCCCCATAAAGTACAACTTGTCTCGAATAAAACAAGGCCTCATCCAGCTGCGTCATTGAAAAAATAAAAAAGTTACAACTGTTGAAACGCAAGGAGGCAAAAACGAAAAAAATGTTCTGGTCATTAACTACTTTTCAGTTGTTCGGCTTAAGGGGTTAAAGAATAGGCCATCAGTCTGATCACTAGGAAGGAATGCCAGTCAGCACAATGAAAGAGCCTCTTCCTTTCACTGTTTACATAGACACAAGTAGACAGTGATTAGCAGGGGGTATGTAAATGTCAATGGTACAGTGTCTTTATTTTTTTAGGGTCACTAAAGAGCAAAATAAAACGTGAGCATATACCCCTAGCAACACTTGCACACCTTGCTGAAGCAGCAGTACAACACAATGGAGTGAAAAATAATCTATCCAAAGTTTCAGCTTCCATCTGGTTGTTGACTTTGTTTGCTTGACAAGGAAGTGTTGACTACCATATTTTCTTGTCTAGAAACTTTTGACTTCAACCACCCTAATTTTCAACTAATTTTTTAAGCTCTTCGCTTTTGATGTCTATATAAGTTCTTCTTTATGTCTGTGGAATTTGCTGGTCCAGCAAAATCAGACTTTAGTTGAAAGAAAACTCAAATGGATGCCCATACATTGATGTGAACATAGCCTAAGAAATTTACATGTAGAAGTCAACAGGCTTCTTAAAGGGGTTTTCTCAGCATGGTGGCTCAGTGGTTAGCACTGTTGTCCTGCAGCACTGGAGTTCTGGGTTCAAATCTCACCAAGTACCACATCTGCCCAGAGTTTGTATGTTCTCCCCGTGTTTGCACGGGTTTCCTCAGGTACTCTGGTTTTCCTCACTTTCCAAAAACATACTGATAAGTTAATTAGGAATTTAGACTCAGTCCCAATGGAGACAGGGACCAATGTAGATAATGACAGTCTCTGCACAGTGCTGTGGAATATAACCATGCTATATAAGTGAGTAAAATAATAAAAGATTCTCATCAGGCTGTTTTAAAGAGCCTGCTCTGCTGCAGACTACCACTTCCTGTTTAGACTGTGGGTGGTTCTACAGCAGTGACTGACATGTCAGCTCTGCTATTCCTAGCTGAGCCTGTTAGAGGGACATTGGGAATAGAGGAATTTTAACACCAGGTCACAAGGCTACAGAGCTCTAAAGGGTTAAAGTTTATCAGTATGCAAAATAAACAAGCTCCTGTGCTGCTGATAAAACACAGCAGGGAGTGATGTCACCATCCAGGCCAGGACTGCTAGAGCAGAGAGAGGTGGTTGGTAACTCGAGAATCTTGTGTATAGAAACAGTAGGTAAGAACTGCTCAAACTCTAAACTCAATCAAATTCAGAATGGCAGAGTAGTTGGTAATAGTCTTTATCTGCTGTCACAACATTTGTTGCTGTGATTGTTGCATGTACTCTTACTGCAGCCAGCATTTGGGTCTGCGTTCATGTGCTTGGCTCCCTGTTTAGTCCTGTTAGCTACCTGCCTCTGAGCGCTCTTTCATGGCAATTTTGTGCACCTGCCCTGATTTAAAGGGCCAGCACATGCCACACAGCTTTCCCAGAGCCAATGCTCTGGAAATCTGTTTGTCAGTATGCAAGATAAACAAGCTCCTGTGCTGCTGATAAAACACAGCAGGGAGTGATGTCACCATCCATGCCAGGACTGCTAGTATATAGGTGCTTCTCCCGCAATCCTTACTGCAAAATTGTTGGTGTTTTCTGGTGCAAACCATTTTATATGTGTTTCCCAGTATTGACCGGAAAACCGGTATTTGGTATTTGGCTGCTCCTGACCCGTTTATGAGAGAAACCCGCCTGCCCTGACCACCTGCTTGTGACTCGACTATGCCTCTGCCTGTTCCTTCTGTATCTCGTCTGCACACCGGCTGTCACCATGTCGAGGGTAGCAACCTTGGGAGTTCACTACAGCGGAGTCTAACCCCCTTTGCGTAGGTTAAGAGTGAAGATCAGAGGCACCTTATACTCCGCTTCTTGGCATAGCTTTACCCCAAACTAACATGGAGGACCCACTACTTGTGACATTTATGCTGCAACGAAAGTTGACCAGTTTTTGTCCAATGCACAACCATGTTTTTTTGTCACTGTTTTGTCGGTTCTCGTTTTTTGTCCTCGACCCATACAATTAATTGTATGGGAAACTGACGGCAAAACGGCAGCGGATTTAGAAACATGTTGCTAAAAACGCCAGCTCCAGAAAACAATTGTAAAAAAAAAAATGACCTCTTTAGACTTTAGGTCGTTTTTTCTCTTAGGGCGTGTCCCCACGGCAGGTTTTACGGACGGTTTTACAGACGGTTTTCGGTTTTGAAAGCAGTCTGTAAACCGACTGTCAAACTTTATCACAGACCTTAATGGAAGTGGATTTTCCGCCGGACGGTTTTTTGTTCATTCTTCTGCCTGGGCGGAACATGAACAGGTCAATGCGAAGAGGATGGACTTTTCTCCGCAAAGAGCGGAGAAAAGCCGCCCCCCTGCGGCCGTGTATATGGCTCCAAAACCAGAGCAAATATCCAATCGGTATTTGCTCCGTGCCGTGGGGACATGCCCTTAAAGTCTGTGGGCATGCAAAACAATTGGATTTTCATCGGTTTTAGAATCCTAAAACCGCTGAAAATATGATTGTTTTTGCATAGCCTTACATTTGTCTACATGTTTAAAGCTAATCATTGTGGTCGGAATACCCTTTTAATGGACAGCTGACCTGAAATGGCATTAACCATATAATATGCTTGCGTTATTGGAACCACCGAAAGACATTTTTAGTTTTTTAAGGGTCAATAAAGGACAAAATAAAATATGGGTATATACCTTTAGTAAAACTTATACACCTTGCTGATGTAGCAACAAAACAGGATGGAGAAAAAAAAAGTGTTTAATAAAGACCTGATTCATATACATTATTTTTGTGTAATAATAAAGAAAAACTGACTTACAAGATGTTTATACTAAATAAATTTTTTTTAAATAGCATGCCATTGTAACATGCACACATGTATATTGAAATTTGTTATATTTATAAGGTGTGGAAGTGGGGTCTGTGTACAGTCACATAATAGATTAAAGTGCAAGAATGTAGCAAAAGGTAAAAAATTATCCTACCTTCCCCCGCTGGAGCCAGATGTATTGAAAGGCATTTGGGTGACCTACTAAAAAATGACTTCATTATTTAGCTTTCCTTCCCAATACGCCTATAATGTTTAAATTTTATGCTTTTTTTTTTTTTTTTTTTGTCAAGAAAGTGTGTGTTGGAGGGGAGGATTTTTTCTCTCAGCGAGTGGGATTAAACAAGTTGTCTCTTTTGTGATTGACACTCTGCTAGTCATCAGTAGCAGAGAAGGCCCCTGCTGTTTTGAAGGTCCTGTTTGGATGACAGCCCAGTCGAGGTCTACATCTCAGACCTCCGCTCTGCCGACCTGCTCTTGAGTGTCTCTAGATAGAAGGGCTTCCAAAATATGTCTGCATTCTAAGACGAAATTGGCTCTGAATAACCTAGAAAGAGTTCTCATGGGGGCAAGACAAGGCGCCACTACAGCTGAGACCTGTGTTTTGAACTTTTGTTTTTCAGCCCATTACCACCTTTCAGGAATTGTTTCTTTAGTTTATAATATATATATATTTTCAACTTTTATAGAGTGTTTTGAGTAAAAACACAAAAGACCTTTGTCCTTTAAGACAGACCTTGTCTTTGTACCTGGATTAAACTAATATACAATTGATTCCAATGCTCACAGCCTGTAGAAGACACTGCTGTGACATGTCTAAATAGTATTTACCACAGTGCATTCTGTCATCTCCTTTACATTTAAATTCAGACTAGCTGTCGCTGTTGTATATTAATGATGGCTGGGTATTAAAACCTATAGTTTAACCCTGAAGATTTTCATTTTTAGACTAGCTAGACACTTGATTTAATAATTTATTTGTACTGGATTGATAAGAGCTCATTGTTAATTAGTTGCAGTGGACGACAGTACTTTTTATTTAATTACTCACCTTTGCAATCTCCTAACATTTCCATGGTCACTGGGACCCCACAAATCACTGCTTTCTGGCTGAGGTTGGTCACAGTTGTGGCCAGTGATTGGCATCTCCTGTGTGTCAACAGGAAGCTAGGATCTCAGACCTCCGCTGTGCCAATCTGTTCTTCATTGTCTCTAGATACAGTGCCAACATATTTTGGGTTCAGAATAGCCAAGAAAGATTTAAGAATTTATTTTTCTGGATTGATCAAAGATTATTGCTAATTAGTTGCAGTGTACCACAGTACTGTTTATTGTATTTACTTAGTCACCTTGCCAATCTACCACCATTCCAGTGATTACTGGGTTCTTAATTACTGCTTTTTGGTCTCCTCTCAACGCACGGGCAATGGCACTAAGCCAACCACTGGCTGAAGTGGAACATCACTGTGGCCAATGATTGACTAACTGGCATTTCTTGTGTCAAAAAGAGACCAGTAGATGATGATAAGAGGAGACCTAGTGACTGATGGAACGGTGTATGGGATCAGAAAGGTGAGTAATGTTTTTGTCTTTTTTCCTTTGAATTCTATTTCATTAAAATTATAACCTAGTCACATGGTAACCCCTGTAATAGAATGGTGGTGTTATACCTGTATAGTGTAAATTTCATAGAGAAATTGATTACCCCTTGTGCACCTTAAGTACTTTTTGCTGAATAAGTTTATAAAGAGCTTGAAAAGTATAACAATCTTCCTCCTAAATTTAAAGGGAATGTGTCATCAAAAAATGACTTATTGTTTAACTCACATTTTTATGTTAAAGGGGTTGTCTCACTACATTGATTCATCTCACCTCAGTCCTTTTTTCTTGGTTTTACTTTGAATTCAGGGGCGTGTTTACTGGCTACTACTAGTCTGCAGTAGAAGCCAGTGCTGGCAGCCCATCAGGAGAGATTGACCAAGTCTGTAGCTATAGTGACTTGAGGAGCTGATGCAGCCCATACAAGAGGGGATATCTCGGAATAGGTAGGACACTGTTAATGGACACATATTGCAAAGTGACTTGTTTTTGCAAGATCTTTAACATAAAAAAGCAATTCTTGTAGTGAGACAACCCCTTTAATCACATTTTGTAGGAATTTTTGGTTAGGTTTTTTTAATTTTCCAGATCACTTTCAATATTTTGTTTATAATTCTTAAGTCCTGCAGTTTTCACCTTGGCCACTAAGCCTAATAATCGCCTGACACTTCCTGTTCTGTTTAGAGAGCTTTTCAGCAATGTGCTCATTATCAGTAAAAGCAGGGTCACACTGAAAGGAGACACCATTGTGTACAGATAACACAGAATCCACCAGTCACAAGAGGAGATGTCACAGCTCTCCCTTTCCCCTCCCTTCACAGTGAAAACTATCCTATAGACGTCTATGGGACAGAAACTGTCTTAAGAATCCTATAGGCATGAAGCTGCTGTAAAGTATCTCTCTGACTGCTGTTAAAGCAGTGCAAGCAAGAATGTCTTCCCCACAATCATATATAGACGGCCGAATAGAGAAATCTACAATCAGGAAATAAAAACGACTGAGAGGAAAAGAATATGGATCAGGGGCTTGATTTAATAAGTAAAAAAAAATAAAATTGGCGATATATTCCCTTTAAGGGTTTGGACACCTTTTGGAGACTTTTTTAATATACTGTAGTGCATGTGTTTTGAGCTAAAATCATTTTTGTGATTCAGTTTTATTAAAAATATTCTATTTTGCTTCAGAAGTTTCTACTGTATAGATCACTGCACATTGCAAGCTGCATAATCGCAACCATAGTAAAATCCTGCAGAATTTGTCTAACGGCTCAATCGCTAGCCCCTCCAGTCTTCTCCTAAGAGATCATCTAAGCTCAACCTTGGTTTAATCGTAATTAAGCTTAGATGATCGCCCTCGAGAACACAGGAGTTGTTGGGGCTAAGCCATCAGAGGAATTATCTGGTACTTTCACGGTGAGCAGCTTTCTCTGTACAGTGATACAGACAGTAGACGCTGCAGAAGCAAATGATTGGATGTTTTTAATAAGAACCAAATACATAAATGACATTAGAATTTGATCTGAAGAAATTTGGTATAAAGCAACTCATTGTAGCAGCCAGAACATTTGGAACAGCTTTGTTCCAAAAGCTTGATGCTTGCATTTTAGATTGACAGCAAAGTTTATTTTCCAAAAATTTAGAAAGAAAGACATGTACCACATATCCACATGCTATACTTTGATGTACTGCTGCTAAGCAACAATTTACAAAAATAAACATGAGGGCTTTAGTATACAGTTTGATCAAACTGTATAAGTCCACCTTATGGTGACCTCTTGTAATTGGGTCCCAACACTAATAGGCATAGCACTGCAAGGCTAAGAGCCCAATGACAAAACTCAGGAGTAGCCCAGCAGCTTAACAACACCCCTGCTGCCCGACTAAGCCCCCTGGCATTGTGCCTCAAAGCAGAGCATCTCCGCAACCGTGGCCCCCATAGAGTACCAACACCAGAAGGAAGGGTCACAAATGCTCAACTTTATTTTACCTTTAACCCCTTCATTCATTTGGACATAAACACCCTCCTCCCGATCACCCCTATGACACAAAATCGTGGGATGGCGATTGGCTGCCATGGCCTCATGCAGGCTTCCGTAGCTGCCATGTTGGTACATCTATTTACACCAGGCAATGAATGAAGAGCCTGTACAAATAAAAAAAAATAATTAAAAGTTCAACATAATTGGTATTGTTACTTTTTCAAAAGTTCAGTCTCTGAATATATAACATAATTTATCCTATATGGTGAATACCATAGAAAAAAAAAATTCAAATGCCAAAATAGTGATGTTTTTTTTTTTATGGTCTTTTCATGTCCCCAATAAATTGGAATCAAAAGTGACGAAAAAGTCACATGTATCCCAAAATGGTTCCAATAATATCTACACTTCAACCCGCAATAAATGATCCCTCAATACATAGATTGAAAAACAAAGGGTTAATCTAGCTTGTTGTCATTGTTACCTATCCATCTCATAGGTGATAAATGCTAGATCAGTGGGATTCTAAATTTTTCTTAAAACTCTGGACTGAGCTTTTAGGGGCCATTTACACGACACAGGACAAATACCGGTCAGTTTACTCGACCGGTATTTTTCCTGTTTTCGTGCGGTGCACACGGCAGCGGGAGGACGGCTTTTTTCCACGATTAGCGGAGAAAAGCCCTCCATTTTCACATAGACATGTTCTTCTACCGTCTGAAAACCGGAAGGAAGAATGAACATGTTCTATGTTTTTTGGACCGCCAGGCAGTGGGGACTGCTGCATGGATTTTCCATTAAGGTCCGTGTAAAAGTTTCAAAACTGAAAACCGGCTGAAAAACCATGCTGTGGTATAAAAAGAAATTTACCAAGTGCCAGGAATCCGTTTGTATATTGGTTTGCATCGTAACCACGTGCACCAGCGAAGACTCCAAGTGCTGAGAATTGCTTCTATAGACTCCGCATACAGTTTCTCATAGTGATTGCACAGTTGTCAATTTTTATGGGGATGCAAGTATTTACTGATACTGACAAGCCAGGAGAGGGTTTTGAAATGCATGCATTTCAGGCTAAAAATAATTTTTACTCCGCTTTATTGAAAAATCTATTGTTTTCTTCAGCTTCTACTGTATGTAATACTGTACATATCAAGCTGTAGAATGCATATCACAGTGAAATTTGTCAGAACTCGTCCGATGAATCGGTCTCTAGAGACTGATTTTTCTTTAGAGATTATCTAATCTCAGTTATGAGCAAACCAAATTTTAACAACTTTAGTTATTCTTTTGATTAAATGTTTGTCACTGACATTGAATAGAGTTGCACTCTAACACTGCTCAATTAAAATTCTTCTTAGCTGTGGGGAACAGAAGATGAGGGGTCCTCTATTCTGACAGTCAGTAGTGGTCCCTGACTAAAGTTAGATAAGTGATTACTGTCTATAGTCGTAAGTGGTATTATCATTGTAAGTGGGACACAGTCCTTTCTCGAGGCGGGGTTCCTTTCACCTCCTGTCTTTGCTTATGCTACATCAGTAAGGGTGCTTTGCTGCACTGAGAACTCCCATTGAAATTAATGTAGAGACCCATGCATCTGCAGCCAGTTCTCCATTTTGTGCCACTTTGGGGCAGCAGAAATGGGGAGTAAGAGGACCCCAGTTTTCAAAATGCGCATAAGGTCCTACCTCTGGAACCTCCACCTATCAGGCATTATGGCATATCCTGACCATATAGCCATAATTATCTGAGAACGTACCATTTGAGGAAATAAATAGTACAATTATGTTATAAATAGTATGATACTGGAGAAAGCAATGGCTATAAAAGAATTGTGGATATTGCTAGACAGTAATCTTAAATTCAGTGACTAATGCCCGGAAGCTGCTGCCAAGGCACATAAAATCATGGGTTGCATTAAAAGAGGCATACATGCTCAAGACAGGAACATAGCTTTGCCTCTATACAAATCACTGGTGAGGCCACACATGGAATATTGTGTACAGTTTTGAGCACCAGTGCATAAGAAGGACATAGAGTGGGTGCAGAGGAGGGTGATCAAATTGGGGTTTCTTGTATTAAGCCAGGCTACGAAACTTGGGGTTATTCAGCTGGGAAAAAAGACGACTTGGGGCAATTTAATGACTATGTACAAATATGAGAAAGGACAGTATATGGATCTCTTGCATGATCTTTTTACACCAAGGATTGTAACAAAAACAAAAGGGTATCCTCAACATCTAGAGCAGGGGTTCCCAGACTCCAGTCCTCACGCCCCACCAACAGGTCATGTTTTCAGGATATCCCACAGATTGCACTGACAATAATTAAGTCATCTGTGCAGCATAATTAAATCACCTGTGCAATGATAAGGAAAGCCAGAAAACATGACCTGTTGGTGGGGCATGAGGACTGGAGTTTGGGAACCCCTGCTAGAGGAAAGAAGGTTTCACCATTATCATGGGGATTCTTTACTGTGAGAGCAGTGACACTATGGAACTCGCTGCTACAAGAGGTTGTGATGGTGGATCCATTGACCAAGTTTAGGTGCCTTTCTTGAAAAATGTAACATTACAGGTTTTGGGGACTAATTCTGGAGAAAGGACGTTAACCCCGGGATTATTCTGATTTCCATATTTGGGAAGGAATTTTTCCTCTTGTATGGGTTTTGTAGGGTTTATTACCTTCCTCTGGAGCAGCACTGTAGGATTATAGGTTGAGTTTAATGGACGTGTGCCTTTTTCCAACCTCATGTGTTATTTTACAATGTTAGGCTAGATCTACACAGCAATTTGAAAATGCTGCTCAAAATCAGCATTTTCAAATTGCTGGACCCCGCTGCACCACCGTTTTTATTTTTGCGTTTTTTGCACGAAAAACCAGCAGTCGGATTTTGGATTTGTGGCGGCCCAGTTCATTGGGGCTGTGGGAATCCGAGATCAGTCCTGCGGAATATAGAATATGTTCTATGTTCCGCCAGTCGGTTTTCATTTTAGGAAAACCTCAGTTTAAAAATCCACAATGTATAGACTACAGCACGGATTTTCTATTGAAGTCTACACAGCACAGGATACAGTCGGTTTTTCAGCAGATTCAAAATACTGAATTCACTGAAAAACGGACCAAAATCCTGTCCTGTGTAGACCTGGCCTTACCCTTTTAAGATTTTTTTGCATGAAGACAGTTTGGTTGGATCAAGCAAGACAAACATGTATAAGAAATAAATAAGTAGTGCTTATGGAATTTCAAGTCACTACAGCATTAAAGGGAACATAAACTTTGTTGTCCGTCCAAAACGCTAGCAAAGGGCTTTTGGAACAATGCTCAGGTGTCTTGGCTTTCACAATGAAATGACTGAGTTTCTTTTAACCATTGCATTGACTAAAAATCCCGGAGTCTACTGTCACAACTCCAACTTAAAACTATGTTTTCCTTCTTTATCCTGAAGGGAGAAACAATAAGTGACTGAAAAAGTAGATCATCCATGTAATGTACTGAAATCAATAGCTGCAGCCAAAATAACCTTATATAAAAAATGGGCCAACTTTCTGTCGATTAAGAAAATGTCATTAAAAGGGCTCTAACTTAATAAAGGACTTGGTATATGCTTGGCTGTGCTGACCTCACTCGGGCAGGCTCGCGCATCCAACAGCTCTGTGCTCTGGCTGCTGTCATTGACACAGTTCGTCTAGAAGACGGCAGGTTGACCGGAATCCAAGAATGGCTGATGCTTTTTTAGTCAAGCATATTACAGAAAAGGCCAAGGATGTGGAAAAAAGTATTTACCTAAAACATGGCAAACATTGGACTGCTTCACTATAGCTATTCTGTAAATAGTAAGCTTAGTAGTAAATCATGTACGCTTCCATAAATAAAGATGTTGGATTAAAGTGTAACAATGGACATTGCTCAAAGAGATTTATCTCATCTGGGTACATCAGCACCCTTAGGTTGACAAAGCTAAAGGACCCTTATAACACTTTAAATTTTCTATATAATATGGAAAACTTCCTTACTTAGTTTTTCTTCTAGTAATAAAAGGGGGAAAAAAAAGCTTTAATCAACCACTGCCAACTTTTCGAACCTTTATTTTCTCATGTAGCATTATTCACTGCAAAACTCCCAGTGTACACAGGTTAAATTGTCTTTGGAAGTGATGGATACTGCCCTAGTTATAGCATTGATGGAGTCAAAGGAGGGAATTTAAAGGCTTGCTATAGTCTTTTTTATTAATGACTTGTGCATAATCAATGTGGCAGTTTTACTATTCCTAATATGTCAAAATACTAGCTCAATTTGTGCCAAAAGACTGGCTTGTTATGTCTTCTAGACAAAAGGGTGTGGTTTTTTAACATAGGGGTGTGTCTCCGCACACCATGCACCGAAACGGTGCTTGGTCATAGTGTATGCTAAGTATTAGACAGGATTAGTAAAGTAAGAAATTCAGCAACACTCGACCTTAAAGTGGTTGTCTCACTCCATCGATTAATCTCACCTCAGTCCTGTTTTCTCGGTTTCATTTTTGAATTCAGTGTTTACTGGCTTTACTGGTTACTACTGGCCTGCAGTGACGAGTTGCTGAGGACACTAGGTCTGTAGCTATAGCGACCAGCACTGGCAGCCTATCGGCAGAGTTCAAACAGCTCTGTAGCTATAGCGACCTGAGGAGCTGATGCAGCCCATAAAAGGTGGAATCTCAGAATAGGTAGGACACTGTTAATAGACATATTTCAAAGTGACTTGTTTTTGCAAGATCTTTAACATAAAAATCAATCCTTGTAGGGAGACAACTCCTTTAGGCCTATCTAGATTAAAACCTCAAAATGTTTTTAAATGTTGGAAACTCATTTTAAGATGTATTACTATAACATTATAATAAAACTTGATTTCATTCTTTTTGTTGCTCTTAGATTGATAGTGCGACAATGAAGAACACAATGAGAGCTTTTACAGAAATATTCTATGCTTCCATATTTGGATATGATGAGGTAAGATACATCATCCCATGCTGAATTTTGTATTAAAACTTAGGTGCACCATGGCATACATCTAAATATATGTTTAGAATCACAAACAAACAAAAGTAGAAGTCAATAAATTATGACATAGCACTTGTAAAAGCTACAAAAAAGTCTACAAAAAAAATTACCGTATATATTCAAGTATAAGCCGACTCAAATATAAGCTCAGGCACCTAATTTTGCCACATAAAACTGGGAAAACTTATTGACTCGAGTATAAGCCTAGGGTGGGAAATGCAGCAGCTACTGGTGAATTTCAAAAATAAAAATGGATACCGATAAAATTACATAGGCAGGTATAGGCAGTTTAATATCCCCAATAGGTATGTAGAGGCAGATATATGTCCCCCATAGGCAGGTATATTTCCCAATAGGCAGGTTATAGGCAGGCTTATGTTCCCATAGGCAAGGTTTTAAAAAAAATAAAAAATACAAACACCTACCTCACTCCCTCGTTGCTCCGACTTCCAAGCGCTCCACTTCGTCTTCAGGCACAGGCAGTGTGATGTCATCAGGCTGCGCAGACAGCGTGATGACACAGCACGCTGCCTGTGCCGGATACTCTGGACAGCCGCACGTCTGCGGCCTTCGGGAGTCCTCTGCGGAGCAGGGAGAGCTTGCTTTCTGCTCCGCAGTGGTATCTTCTCCTGGATGCGCTCCCAGAGGAGTCGCATACAGGGGAAGGGATCGCCGACAGCGTCTGGGCCAATGCAGTGCCCAGACGCTGTCGGCTTACTCGGGATTCTGCTATATGCGCTCCCTGAGGAGTCGCATGTAGCAGAAGTGTCCCTGCCGCGCCCGTGCCATTGCAGTGCTCGAGCGCCCACAGTGACTCGAGTATAAGCTGAGGAGGGATTTTTCAGCACATTTTTTGTGCTGAAAAATTTGGCTTATACTTGGGTATATACAGTATAAAGTAACCATATAGCAATAATAACTTTTTTCAACACTTTCAAAAACCTCCCTACTACCTCCCACTGTGCGAACTTAGAAATTAACCCATACTAACCTCTCTGAACACAACCGTTCCAGAGCTCTAGTGTCCCCCACTGATGACATCACGTTCATGGATCATATGATGCTGCAGCCAATCTCTGACCTCAGCAGCCACATGCCTGTATGTACAGAGTTCAGTGCAGCATCTTGTGATCCATGAACCTGACATAATCAACGGGAGGCCGGGAGGGAAAACAATGGAGCTCTGGCAGCGCTGGAACGATGGCAATGAGAGGAAAGTATGGATCAGTCTTCTGTTTCAGCACAGTGGGAGGTTTTTGAAAGTCTAGGAAAACCCCTTTACGTTATTGTTGCTTGTTAATCAAAGAGGTTGGCCACTTTGACAAACCACAACAGTGTATGGTATTTTAAACAGTGTACTCTAAATTTGCTTATTCCTTACCAGCTCCAGATTTATATGGATAGGATGTGTGAATAGAGGACTTGGGTAGTCTCCATGTCCATGAGAATAAAGATGGTGGCAGTCACATTGATTTACCTCTGTGACCCCTTTTCTTGGCTGTCTCTGGCTGCCTCCACTTCTGGCCAATACTTATATAGACAGTTAAGAGGTTAAAATATTGATGGTTAACAGGCAGTGTTTTTGGAATTAGCTGAGAAGATTACATAAAATGAAAATAGTTTTTACCACATCACTCATGGCAGCAGCACCGTTAGAAGAGACCGCTAGAGAGAACCTCCCACTAGCCTGTTTTTATCCAAAATTTATTGATCATCTCTTTGGGGTCCACTTTACTTTTCTGTTTTCCAGACCGAGGAGGGTGCAGCCTTCCTTGGATCAGATCTACAAGACAGCTTTGTGGAGTTCTCCACATGCATCCTTGAGTCATGATCAGCTGCTGCTTAATCCTGTAGCTGACCTAACTTAAGACAGTAGTCCCCTCTAGTCAAAAGTCATCAGGTCTCTCAAACCCACTTTAGTATGAAGTGGTCCTTCTTTTTAGTAATAAATTTGGTCGTTTATACAGAGCAATACAGATGAAATGTGATTTACAAATTTTTGTGGAGTTCAATGTATCCAGAACAAGGGGGCATCCTCTATTTCTTGAGAAAAGAAAGTTTCTACATAAAGATAGAAAGGGATTCTTTACTGTTAGAGCAGTGATACCTTGGAACTTTCTGCCAGAGGAACTTGTCATGGTGAATTCTATAACAGAGTTCAAAAAGGGTCTGGATGCATTTTTAGATGTAATAATATAACAAGTTGTAGTAACTAGGATTCTGGATTGCTGATCCAGGGATTTATTCTGATTGCCAGTTTGGAGACGGGAAGGAATTTTTTACCTAAAATGAGGACAATTGGCTTCTACCTCATGGGGGTTTTTACCTTCCTCTGGATCAACACTTTAGCAAAATAGGCTAAATTGGATGGACGTCTGTCTTTTTCTCGGCCTAACAAACCATGTAACTATGATTATCTGGTCACAACCAGATGATTAATTTACTAAGTTGCTGGTAACTACAGTTTTGAATACTTTTGTTCTTGATTTCAGGGTATTATATCTGATGATCGGATTCTAGCTGCTGCTCTTTGGCGTAATCTTTTCAACATAAAGTGTGATGATCCCCGACAACTGGAATTAATGGTTGAATATGTGCGCAAACAGGTAAATGACCCAAACTTGCTTTTATATTCCCCAAAAATATTTCAACTCAAACATAAATTCATGCTTTTTTTAAAGGATATATACACCTTCACAAACCACTTTATGTACCAATGCATTGTCTGCTATTTGTAATGAGACTACATTGAGATGAACAGCAGCTATAGTAAAGTGAGATTAGTCTTGCCTGCCATTCAGGTGTGCTATCTCTTCAGTAATCACAGCTAGAAAAGGACAAGATTTTACATTTACTTTTAATTGCATAGGGCTGCCAAAATGAAAATAAAAACTGCCAAAGATTCTAGAATATTGGCATTGATGGAAGTGTCCCTTTTTTAACCCCTTAAGCCGAACGCCTGAAAAGTAGTTAATGACCAGAACATTTTTTAGTTTTTGCCTCCTTGTGTTTCAACAGTTGTAACTTTTTTATTTTTTCAATGACGCAGTTGTATGAGGCCTCGTTTTATTCGAGACAAGTTGTACTTTATGAGGGAATAGTTTAAGTTTACTTATAACTAATTGCAGAATTTTATTTTATTTATTTATTTATTTTTTACTCCATTCACATTTCACAATCAATAACTTGTTAGATTAATTCTACAGGTTATTACGGTCGTGTGGATACCTAATATGTGTAGATTTATTTGTGTGTGTAATTAGCACAATTATTTTTTATTAAATCAATAATTTTAATTAATTTAGTTATTTGTTTACACTTTTAGTTTTTTTTTTACTTTTTTTTTTAATCCCATAAAGGGAGAACTGTTTAACATTTTTTTAATATATTTTTTTCCACTTCGTAATGTATTAGCATATTCATATATGCTAATACATTACAATCTGTGTCAGTCTGACGCAGGCAGTGATCAGGACGCCACACAGTGTGTCCTGGTTACTGGCTTATTACACAGACAGCTCTGGAGCAACTCTAGGTAACCAGAGCTGATTGTGCAGCTGTTTCCCGAGCTCTGTCGGGTGACCGGGTGTTCCGATCACCTGACAGAGCAGGGGAACCCTTTGATTGCGCTGCGGTAACGCACCACCGCAACAAAGGGTTTACGCACCAGGTTGCGGAGGTTTCCTCCGATTCCCGGTGCTCGCAGGAGAAGCTCTGGGATTGAAGCTGTGTAGTACAGTCCTGATCCCAGCGCAGCTGCGACGCCGGGCGCC
Organism: Phyllomedusa bahiana; assembly: GCA_025379985.1. Classification (NCBI taxonomy): domain Eukaryota; kingdom Metazoa; phylum Chordata; class Amphibia; order Anura; family Hylidae; genus Phyllomedusa; species Phyllomedusa bahiana. Next base: position 100,774 of record JAODAL010005779.1, on the reverse strand, counting down.
GCAAACCCCGAATTCTGCAGCGACGTCTAAAGACCCGCACCAGACGACGTCTAAAGTCGTCGGGCGGTCGTTAAGGGGTTAAAGGAGTTTTCTCATTAAAATGATTAGCTTTTAACATGTAGGGACAGGCAATTGAAGACTATTACCAAATGCATTGCTATGTTAAAATCTTCTTTATCTCCTGACCAAAGAAAAATGATCTCTGTTTAGAGCACACAAGTTTCTCTGGTTATGACCATCACTTCCCACCTCTCTCTGCTCTCTCTTATCTTTAATTGTTTTAATGGTGAGTCACCTCCTGCTACAGACTTTGAAAGCCTCTCATTTAGCTAAGTAAACACTCTTTAGAGCTCTGCAGTCTGCGTACTACACTTGATAAATCTCCTGAAGTCATGTCAATGTAACAAGGAATAGCTAGGAATAGCAGAGTTGTTGTGTCAATCACTGCTATAGACCAGCCCACAGCTTGAACTGCATGTGTGAGTCTCAAGCTGGCTGTGACTCTGTAAAACTGCATGGTAAGAGAAACCCTTTAAGCAGTTCAGTGTTGATTGAGGCAGGCGTGAGGCGCTTTTTTTTTGTACTTTGCAACATAAGGCCCCAAATTCCAGTGCTAATCCATGATTCTGAGCCATATTCTAATAAAGACTTTCAACAGGAGATAACGTTCTATTAGAAGCGCACATATCAGCTGCTTATTGTAGTAGCTAACAGCGAGAGACATTTGTAAAGTCCATTTATTGTGTTTTAGTCCAAAGCAGCTGGTCACACTCACGATGGAGTATTAGATATATTTTAAGTCTTTCTCCATGTTTTATTGTGCAGACACATTACACATAAAGTTGGCATGCAGTAAACAACCCACTAGGGGCATTTCTTAATAATGTCTAGTGTGTTATTGCTAGCATATGGATGTGCTGAGGACACGGGAGAGGCTTGTGTGCTACCTTCACCCAAGATTTTGAAGCAAATCTTGTGTTTCCAACATCAGTGTCTTTTGTGGTATGATCTTTGTAGCTGCACTGAAACTTGTTAAACGAAATAAACACCACTGTGACATGCTTAATAATCCTTCAATTCCAGAGAATGTTTTAGTGTTTAGTCTCATGTGGATTTTGTAGGTCCTTCTAAGGTTTGGTTTTAATGATGTCTTTTTCTGCATGGACTGAACTGTATGGGTCTGCAGAAACACCTGTGAGTTACGTAATCCTTTCCCAAATGACTCCATCCTCCTTTCATAGATTCTGTGAGATATTTACCAAATATATAAGTAGTTTGAAGGTGTGACTCTAGTTAACCCTCCCTTAGTCAGTCATGACAAGCGACCATCAGATCTTCTCCCACCTTCAAGAAGGACCCGATTCATTTGGTTCTTCGAAAAGGTTTTAAAAATTTTGTCTATTAAGAAATAAAATGCTAAGTTGTATTTTCCAAAAGTTTTTTTTTTTTTTTTTTTTTTTCTTAACACAAGGTATTCATTATGGATTATGTGAGAACAGCCGTGTTAACAAGTTCGGGACAGGCAGGATCTTGAGAGTAGATTGAATTTTTTTTTTTAACCTTCTCTCTAACATGTCATTGTTTATTCAGCTGCTCCGTGTTCCTGCCACTCCGCAAGCTGGTGCTTTTGCTGGCTGAATACAGGCCAAGCATGGTGAAAACAGTTCCCAGACCTTTGGGACACTCCATGTATGCTAAGCAGTGTTTTTCTACCAGACGTCTTCCAGAGACCTAGTGTAGTTCATGCGCACCTTGCGGACATGAGTTATTGAATTGCCGGGGTGAATGTTGATTCCCGTGGAGTTGCCTCCAGTCCATATTTTGCATGGATATACACATAGTGAGATTTTAATTGGGTTATGTATATACTTATAAGTAATATTGATAATAGGCTAATAGAAAAATCTGTGACAGGGTAGCCACAGCATTGCAGCGATTGTACCCTTATTGCTATAAGTGCCAAAGGGTAAAAAAAAATAGTTTAGATAAGTTGGCATTCTTTATGGTTCAGATTTCCATCTCTTTTAAGGGTTGTACTTTTTTCTGTTCTGTATGTGACTGGTACAGGAAAACCTTAGAAAATTCACAGAGTTGCATGCATTTTTTTCTCACAGAAAGAAATAATGCAATGTAGAGCCAATGCCCTAACCTTCTGAAGGACACAAGCCACCAACACAACTAGTGATGTTGAGCTGCATTGATTGTGATTGTAAATGAAGGCTCTTACCCTAGTGTTAAGTCCGTAATAAGCCAATGTACTGTAACGAGTGCACAAAAGGAACTGGAGATGCTAACAGTTTGGGAGCCAAATGCAGGAACCCCAACTTTGGCTTCCAAGCTGCTGGTTGGGAACCACTTGTGTAGAAGATAGAATTTTGATGCTTATTCTACATTTATACATTGCTCAAAAAATAAAGGGAATGCTTAAACAACGCAATGTGACTCCAAGTCAGTCACACACTTCTATGAAATCATCCTGTCCAGTTATGAATCAACACTGACTGTGAATCAATTTCTCCTGATGTTGTGCAAATGTAACAGAAACAAGTAGAAATGATTGTCAATAAGCAAGACAACCCCTATAAAGGAGTGGTGCTGCAGGAGGTGACCATGGACCATTTCTCTGTTCTCAGCCTTTTTGGCTGTTGTTTTGGTCACCTTTGCATTTTGTCATTGCTCTCACCCCTAGAGGTAGCACGAGGCGGTGCCTACAACCCACAGAAGTTGTTCAAGTAGTGCTGCTCATCCAGGATGGCACATCATTGTGAGGTGTGGCACAGTGTCCACAGCATGGAGCAGATACCAGGAGACAGGCAAGTACACCAGGAGACGTGAAGGGTGTCACAGGGGGGCAACAACCAAGCAGCAGGACCTCTACCTCTTCCTTTGTGTAAGGAGGAACAGTGCCAGTGCTCAGCAAAATGATTTCCAGTAGGCAACTAACATCCATATGTCTGCTCAAACTGTCAGAAACAGACTCCATGAGGGTACTTTGAGGGCCCAACATCCACAAGTCGGTGTTGTATTTACAGTCCAACACCGTGCAGGGTGATTGGCATTTGCCAGAGAACACCTAGTTTGGCAGATTAAACATTGGCATCATGTGCTCTTCATGGATGAGAGCAGGTTCACAAACCACTGGAGTCTGGAGAAGCCGTAGAGAACGTTCTGCTGCCTGCAACATCCTCCAGCAAGACCGCTTTGTCAGTGGGTCAGTAATGGTGTGGGGAGGTATTTCTTTGGAGGGCTGCATAGCCTTCCATGTGCTGCCAGAGGTACCCTGACTGCCATTAGGCACCTGGATGAGATCCTCAGACGTCTTGTCTTTTTTCGGCTTTACAAACTATGAAACTATTGTGAGACCATATGCAGGTGCAGTTGCTCCCAAGTTCCTTCTGATGCATGACTATGCTAAGCCTCATGTGGCTGAAGTGTGTCAGTGGTTCCTGCATGATGAAGGCATTGATGCTATGGACTGGCCTGCGCGTTACCCAGACCTGAATCGAGCACATATGGGACTTCTTGTCTTGTTCCATCCACCAACAGACAGTTGTACAACAGACTGTCCAGGAGTTGACTAATGCTTTAATCCAGGTCTGGGAGGAGATCCCTCAGAAGAACATCCGCCGCCTCATCAGGAGAATGCCCAGGCGTAGGGTGGACTTACAGGCATGTGGGGGCCATACACACTACTGAGCCTCATTTCCTTGTCTTGAAGTATTTACACTGAAGTTGGATCAGCCTGAAATTTGATTTTCCACTTGGATTTTGAGACTCATTTCAAAATCAGACCTCCGTGGGAGATTCATTTTGATTTTCATTGATCATTTTTGTTTTATTGTTCTCAGCGCATTTCGCTATGTAATGAATGAAGAATTGCAACTGGAATATTTCATTCATTGAGATCTAGGATGTGGGATTTTAGTGTTCCCTTTATTTTTTGAGCAGTGTATAATTAGTGGCATTGCACATTGATTTAAATATAAGTTAAGACTTCTGAAGCCAATGGGCATCAACTGCACCCACTTTTTAGCTCCTAAATCGAACCTTGGTTGATGAATACTTCTACCACCTACAGGTATGGAAGATTGTACACTGTAAGGCAAAAAGTGCCTGCCTCTTGGATGGACCAATATACCTTCTAATTGAGTATGTGGTATAAATGTGCAGCCTCCTATCCCCATCCAGAACAACAGATTGGTGGTATATAGATTGCTATTACTTTACCCTTTTGGACATATTTTTAGATTTCCTAACTTAGAGTCTACGTGCACGTTTAATAAAGTACCTCACACTTTTTAGGTTTCATAATGATATTTGCATAACTACGTGCTGAAATGGCTGAATACATTAGGATAGTAGTGCATACATGGAAATATATTGACCTGGCAGCTTAACTTGGGCATAAAGCATTTTGCAACTGTTAATACTAACAATTTAAGCCTGACTACAAATTAGAAAGAGCTACTGAAAATGTGTTTACATGTCACAGCTCTTCTCCTTTGCTCCCTTGTGGAAACTCTTAGATCTTGTGAAGGATAAATATGATCTGGAGGAGCCGTGAGTGGGTAAATGCTTGCAATGTGATATTTGTCAAGTGGACTGGTGTTGGATGGAAAAACGTTGCTCAGAGTCTTGGAGATGTGACATTAGCTTCAAGATTTTTTTTCAGAGACAAGTTATGGATGGCCTTTACTTTCTTTTCTTCATAATTTTTCAAAACCTCTAAACACATTTTTCCACAGAATAGATGGATTTTTCAATTTTTTTTTACCATGAAAGTTACTTTGTAATTATCCTAAATGTTCAAAGCTAGTACTTGGGACTGCAGCAACATATTGTAATCTTTCTCAACACACAAAATATTTGGCAACACATTTGATTAATTCTACTTTTCTGTCATTTTGAAGTTTGTGGATTCAATGTTCTATTAATCGCCACTTGGAAAACGTCAACAATGTGTCGACAGACAAAACTGTAATAGCTTAGCTAGGAACATAGTACACCGTGCATTGTGAGAGCATTTCTTTCTATATCAAACAATTCTAGAAGTACTGGTACCTCCCATAATACAACACAATAGCTCCTTTTGTTTAACCAGTTTTTAATAACGGTCTTTAGCGTAAAGATATCAGTGTTTCAATTCATTGAATCAAATTCTATTAATTGTGTGTTGACAGATAAAACTAATAGCTTAGCTAGGAATATATTATGCTGAGTAAATTGCAGTACAGTGCAAGGGCTTGTCCCCACGGCAAGGGTTATTGGTCGGTTTTTCAAACGGTTTGTGGTTTTACAAGCCATCTGAAAATCAACATGCAACGCTCCCCATAGACTTTAATAGAAAATCTGTGTAGCAGCCCACACTGCACGAATTGTCCTCCGTGCGGTTTTTGACACCACCGGCGGTCCAAAAAACTTACAACATGTTCATTCTTTCGCCGGGTTTTCGGGCAGAACATGAACATGTAGGTATGAAGGGGGATGGCTTTTCTCCGCAAATCGCGGACAAAAGCCATCCCTATGCATGACAAAAAAAGACAAAATACCGGAAAATCGACCGGTATTTAGTCTTTGCCGTGTAAACGCACCCCAAGAACATTTTTTGCTACAGCTTAGCTAAGAACATATTGCACCATGCAACATGAGAGTATTTCTCTATATCAAACGATACTAGAGGTACTAGTATGGAAGCACAGCTCCAGTAATACAACACAGTGGTGTATACTCTTTACTGAGGACCAGCAAGTTGCAGGGAGGTATTACCGTAACCCAGCAGATAGTGATGTCCCCTACTATACAGTATATGTCTGCTCCTAATCAGATATCTACCAGAGGTAGAGTACAATAGGTCCTTTTGTGTAAACAGTTGGCAATTACTATCTTCAGTGGTAAAATATCAGTGTTCCAATTCACTGAATGAAATACTGAAGCTGCTGTACTACGTTAATCTCATGATCATATTTTGTTTGTTCCCATTCCCCTTGTATTTAGCACCGACACTTAGATATTGTGTGAAACTAAATATACATCCCCCTCCATTTATGTATCCTGATTAATTTGAATAGTGGTAGTTATGTGTGTGTACATGTGTAGATATTCATGTGTCTTTTGACTTGTATTATCAATCCTTTATAAATCTATGTGTTTCTTGCCAAAAACCTTATTTTCCCTTAAAAAGAACATTTTCCTGATTTTAGCAAGAAATGTATAGACCAATCATAATAATCTTCCTATATTGCTGGAAAGAACTTGAGACTTTAACTTTATTTTGTGTATTTTTTTTAGATGCAATACCTGGATTCACTAAATGGAGAAGATCTTCTCTTAACTGGTGAAGTAGCTTGGCGGCCCCTAGTGGAGAGTGATCCTCAAAGCATCCTAAAGCCATCGCCGCCAACATACAATGATGAAGGACTTTAAAATTGCCTGATGACAGTGTGTCTCCCTGGAGGATAACACCTGGTGCGTCTAGCCCTGGAAATCATCAAAGGCGCGTGCTTGGTGGGAAATTGCTAAAAACACTGACAGAATCACTCTCTCTTTAATATGTTCAGTGGATTGGTTTACATAAATTTCAGGGAATAGGTGAAAATATTATAGACTCATCCATGAAGTCTACTCTTTTCTTTGTCCACTGAGACTTCTCTGGTGGAGTCAGTGGGTAGTTTACTATGCAACCTCATCATGGCCCAATGGTATTAAATATTCTGATATATTTCTGCACACCATAGCACTGTAAGACAGTTACTACTCTTCATCCAGAACTGACCTAGATCAGTAACGTGAGATTATCATGCAGCATTCAGTTGGCCTATTTTAGGGGGACCTTGAAATGCTGCTCGTTGTAATATTGGTTGCTAAAGTTGGAATAAATTTTAATGTTTGAATGTTTCATTGCTCATTTCTTTGTAGCTTCTTCTTTTGTCTTCTGAGACATTCAAAAACTCAGAGTCTTTTTGCAGAGACTTAGCATGGGGGTCCTGATGCTGATTCTTTACTAGGACTCTCAACAAGTTTTCTTGTGGCAGAGTGAACAATGCGTGTCCTCAGGCACCAGGGTCCTATAAAATTTTACCTTCTGCATCCCTTATAGCTATGCCACTGTCTTTCAGTATAAACAGACCAAGTATACTCGGTTCAAGGCGACTACATGACTTTTGGGGTGACCCATGTTTCAAAAAACCCAATTGTTGCTTATTCATGTAGGAAGAGAAGCTAAGGTAAAAGTTTTGGATTGGGTATTCCAGGCAAGTTAAATGGATGCTTTGAAAATGTTCTTCTGGAGCAACAAGGTGTTTTATGGCTGAGGTACCCTTAGTCTTACAACACTTGTGCTTTTGGATTCTTATAAAGTTTAATAGAATTGTATTATCTGACACTCTGAGAACCTGATGCCATACTTAAGATCTAGAACAGGTAAGACATTCTCTTTTAGTGTCTGTGGTAAGTGTCTGGGTGAAGAGAACTTTAGACTTTCTATATGTTCTAGAGCGGTAGTCTCCAACCAGTGGTTCTTCAGCTGTTGTCGCCCCAATCCATAATGGGCGTGCATGAATATTCTAATAAACATTTTCATGAAACCTGTGAACAAATATATTAAAGATATGCACTGGTTTCAAAAATGCTTATTTCTGGAAGCCATGACCTCCAACTTAAAGGGAATCTGTCATCCAACGAAGGGCATCTCTAACATAGAATAATACTGAGTGCAATGAATGGCCAGTAAATAAATTATTGGGAACCTGAAAAGTGGGAAGTGTTATATGAACATTAAGCACCCTACCACCTCTTCACGAGTCACAAGTTCTCAGACTCTTGAAGGTATTTTTTAGCCAAAAGGGCATAATGAGAAAGATGGAGCTATGTAATTTACCTTTTATAGGTGCCAAGTGATCTGATACACCATGGATTAATCTGAGAAGAGTGTACTGGTAAAGCTTGTGATCTCAGACCAGCCCTAATTCCTACAATGTAAGGAATCTATAGAGCACTTGGATCCCTTTGGGAATATGATCAGAGATTTATATTGTAGGAAAAAGTGACCCAACAATCTAAACCCCCAGCCAATAAATTTAATGTGGCTTTGCATGGTGTGTCAGATTACCAGTGACTGAAATCGCTAAGAAGTTTTTGTTTGCTATATGGAGTTCTTTTATTGCCAAATCAGTGGCTGCTTCCATTATAGCCTTCACCAATGTGATTATCTCTCATGTATCTATTTCATTTAATTTTGACTAAATTTGAAGCAAGGCTATATCTACACAGCATATGATAAAATGCCGTCCAAAATCTGATGGCATTTTTATATCGCTGGACTGTGATCTTTGGCGCTGAAAACCACAATCGGTTCTCGGATTTGCCATCTACCTCGTTCATTGAATGTACAGGAATTCAACAGCAATCCGGGCGAAAAATCTGACATCTTTTAAAATCCAGCGGAATCCAGCAGATTTCAAAACTGTTTTGAAAAAATTCCGTGTTGTGCAGACTACAGCACGGATTTGTTACTGCTGTCTATGGCACTCAGGTTACAGTCTGTAGGGCGCGTTCACTCGGCAAGGGACAAATACCGGTCGGTGCACACGGCCACGGGGTGGTGGGGGACAGTTTTTCTCCATGAAAAGCACAAGCACAGATTCCGCCTGAAAACCGGACGGAAGAATGTGCTTGTAGAATGTTTTGCGGGCGAGACTGCTGCACGGGTTTGCCATAGAGCCCCGTTCTGCTCATTTTCGGACGGTTTTTCAGACAGTCTGCAAAACCGCAAACCGTCTGAAAAGCCGGCCAAAAACCCGTGCAGTGGGGACATGCCCTTACAATCTGACCAAAAACCTGTTCTGTGTAGACATAGCCTAAATGATAGACTCCTGAGTAATAGTTTATGGTAAATAACACACTGTTTTGCTCATATTGCAATGCACAGCTGCTTTGTGCTAGTGGTCTTATGTTCACTTTGATGCTGTTTACATGGACACACTAATATAATAAAAAGTCCTTTAAAGTCTAATTTATCAAAACATAATTCTTTCTTGTATATGTCTTCACTGTTGTCACTGTTGTTGAGTAGTTCCCCCACCTCTGCCCCTCCAAGACTACTTTTTAGAACTATGAACCGAGTACAGCATCATCTGTAGGGAGAATGTCTGCAGGGGGGTCTTTTAGGCTATGTTCACACTACATAATTGTGGGGCGTAATTACGCCCCGCAATTATGTCATGTGTTCGGGAGCTTGCGCCGATCGGCGAGATACTTCCCAATTTCAGCCGTGTGAACATAGCCTTATTGACTCTTGTTCAGCCAGTGTCACACTGTCTGTAGATTGTATCTGGATCGGCTACATAAGCTATTGTGCTTCTGACGAGCTCAGGTCAGGGCATTTGCCTTTAGACCTGCAATTACAAAAGAAGTCTGAGGCACAGGGTAATGAGGTCTTTAAAATAGCTGTATCATAATAATTCTAACACAGTGAATAACCAGACTTGTAAGGATTTATTCATTATTTCAGGCAAAGAAAGTATCATTTCCACTGGTCAGTTGGCATAACTTGAGTTCATAGGGCACCATAGCACAATGAGATGGGCCTCGTGCTCACCTGTTTGGGAGCGATACTATGGCCAGCTACTGAACGGCGTTGTACGCCGCAACTAAATACCTGAGTATAAGCTTTTTATTTTGCTATGTATGGACATACTGTGAATTACGGTCTAATGTCTTTTTAAGAAGAAAGATATATTAAAGAAAGTATGATTTTATCTAATACCGGTTCTGCTTATATGTTGGGGCTCCGCATTTGTGGGCGTGGAGATCCCGAATATCTGAACTAGTTATAGCTATACTCAGTGCATTTAATATATTAAGTTGGGCCATTACTATTTGCTTGATAGGATACAATTAGTGCATAGATTCTTAAGTATGTATCCCTCTTTTACAAATACGCATGTTTAAACAAATAAAATTTATTCCTACATTGTCATCACATTGATGCTATATTATCATTCTATAGTTTAATTAGTACATTTTTTTACAATCTAATCTTTATATTTCCTGAGGTCCCTTTTAAACTTAAAGGCAGTCATTTCTTGTAGTTAAGAATTTTTTAGCCCATCATGAGGCCCCCTTTTCACGTTTACCATTTTTAGACTTGTTTTGCTATTCTGTTTTTTAGCAAAGTTGCCAAATCTTACATGTTGAATGAGTGCAGAAGAAGAGAGATGTGAAGTGTTTAAGATCAGCAGTGTTGTGCTTTGGATTCTCGTTCGACAGAACCAAAGCATTGCAAGTTTTGCTGGAAGATCATCTTACATATATGATCTATGTATGATGATCTTCCGGCAAACTTTGCAATGCTTTGGTTCTGTTCAAACGTGAATCCAAAGCACAACACTGCTGATCTTAAACACTTCACACCTCTCCTCTTCTGCACCCATTCAACACCTAAGATTTGGCAACTTTGCTAAAAATCAGAATAGAAAAACCGTTCCAGTCAGATTGGCCAAACGAGGTGTATTACTAATCAGATGTGGGTATTATTCCTATGGTATACCTCACTGAGGTGTCCCATTATGTGAAATTGAATCTGAAGCACATCACTAGTCAGCAGCATCCCTGACATTTTGATGATGTTTCTTCCCCATTGATTTTTAATGTAGAATTAGAAATTAGGAAAATTCAGTCAGGTAGCCTGTAATATGATTTTTTTATTCATAAAGTTTATATATATTTTTAGAACTAAAATATAACCTACAAAATAAACATCGCTGCCCTACTACTGTAAGGTCCTATTTGATTAACAAGGAGTATTGTCAAGTCCACAATGTAACTGAATCCACAATATTTAAAGGGGTTCTGGTGTTTTCGACAAGCCATACATACTAGAAGGGACCTTTTCTGATAAACTGATCACAAAGTGATCAGCTGTAATGTATGGGGATCCTGGCAGAAAGTGTTCATATTTCCTGCGGCACCACCAAAGGGGATATAAAGCATTACACAGTGTGTGTCCATTCAAATCAATAGGTTGTCTGTGTAATATATGACTGGACAGGTCTTCCAGAACAAAAGGCACTTTTTACAATCACTCTGACCAAGAAATGAGGATCCTGAACAGGGACCTCCCAATATTAATAAGGTTTCTAAACTGGACAGCCCCAGATTCCTTTTAGCAATTATTCTGTATTCAAAACATGAAAGGTGTTTTCTATCAACCAATAGGATCAAATGTTATTTAGATGAGGAAGAATTAAACAGAGGATCTGATGGGTCACTATCATTGTCACTACAGTTATTGTTCCTTGGGCATATACACAGTTATTCTTTAGATTTTATAATAAGTGCAAATGTACGTTTATTCTTTGTATTTCTATATGTTTTGTCTAGTAGATGTTCTAGAAGTGATATATTTGGTTATTGAATAACTTATATACAATTATACTGTAGAAAGTGAATCTTATAAGGGCAGAGTGTGGTACAAATATATATATGTAAAGTATATAGGACAGATTTTTTGAAAAGATGTACATTACACTTTGGAAAGTTGATATCTAAGTATTTGTATGTGTTTATTAAATACTTGCAATACTACGTCTGACTATTGTCTTGCTTTGTTACATATAATCTCGTAGTATAATCTAAAGTTAGCCATCTACTGGGAGAATCACTGAGTTTATTTCAACAAAAATTGGTTAGGCTGTGCACATCCATATATTTTGAAAAACGCAAGCATAGGTGCACACTGGCAAGGCAATAGCATACATCTAATACAAATATCAGTGGCACACTAAAAACTAAGTAAAACATCAAGGTATATAGGAATTTTGAAAATGCATTACTGCTAAGGAAAATATGAAAAATCTGGGACTCTTAGTTCGCAGTTTTTGATCAAAAATTGTTTAAGCTCACCTCCCAATAGCGTCAAGGGGATCCCAGTACAGGTGAGTCCCTAACACTAACATGTTACCTCACTAGGAGTCCATTCAGACTACAACATCTCGGGGAGTGATAGGAACTTGCTACTGAATTACCTGCACTGGTTTATAAGAAAGGTAAACTGGAGTTTTCAGTTTTATCAAAAATGATGTTAAGCCATCCTCCACAATAAGGTAGGGTGCATCCAGTAACAGGTGAGTCACCCAAGGGATACTCATTGCTTGCCTCATACTCAGGTTGAAAATACCTCTATTAAAACACTAGTTGCAGGGTTAAATTCAGTACAGGGAAGTTGCCTCACTCTACTCAAAACGTGAGGATGTATTGTATGTTGAGAATGGACTCCTAGTGAGGTAACATGTAAGTGTTAGGTACTCACCTGTACTGGGATCCCCTTGACGCTATTGGGAGGTGAGCTTAAACAATTTTTTATCAAAAACTGCAAACTAAGAATCCCAGGTTTTCATATTTTCCTTAGCAGTAATGCATTTTCAAAAATTCCTATATACCTTGATGTTTTACTTAGTTTTTAGTGTGCCACTGATATTTGTATTAGATGAGGTGATTTCAACAACATCAAGCTGTATAAATCTATAATTGACCCACATGTTATCTCCACCAACAGATCACGTGGTGCACATATTCCTTGTCAAACAGTCTCGAAGTGTATCTCTCTGGCTGCTGATCAATACCGTACAAAACACGTGAACATTCATGGTTTTGCCACAATCTCATTTCATACCTCCTGTATCCAGCTCTTCAGATCTGTGTGCTCAGAAGGGGGCGTGTGTGATTTGTTTGAATTGCATATCGTGTGACCCAGCAGGATGACATCACCATGCCTTTCCTCTCTGTAGTCAAAGAAAGGTCTGTTTATGTAAAGTATTGTGAATAGCTGAGAGGTAAAGTTTTTGCTTCACAGCACAAGGGTCCTAGGTTCAAATCCCTGCAGGAACCAAACCTGTGTTGTTGTTTTATTCCTCTTTATCAATGCACATACCTGATTAAGGTTTATTTTTTATTTATTTGCACTGTTTGACTAATTACTAAGGAGTACAGAGGACAGGAGTAAAATGACAGCACCTGGGGTTTGGACACTCAGTAGCTGCCTGAGAGGAGAAGTGATGTCTGAGCATGTGCGGCCAGGACTGAGAAGCTCTCAGCCCTGGTCATATCCCCTGGAGATGAGCTGTAAACAATGGATCACTAAGGGAGCAGCTAAAACAAAAACGGTGCAGAATTTTTAATAATAATGTATGGTGAAAATGTTTGTTATTTCATTTGCAAGCTTCCCACGTCAATTTTACTTCATGGCAAAACTCCTTTAAATTGCTTTTAGTTGCTAATCAACAACCTGTAGTCTTCAACATAATATGCGATTTCAGTATGTGTTGCCCTATAAGTTGTCTCTGCTGGAAATCATATGGAGCGTCTTATGGACTACAGATACTGAAATTGCATACTATGCAGAATACCACAGGTTTTTGATTGTTATTGTGTATTCTTATGTGAATGCCAAATTTGTTAATATAAAACTTTTTAGTGTGAGACTGATAATACAAAATAAACAGTCAACATAAGATGTGTGAAGGACCTGGACAACACCCCCACTGTAGAAACAGATTAACTCATTCTCCTTTCATATATTGCTCTTATCTTTGCCCTGTTTGTCTAGTCTAATCCTATTTAGTCCTTATCAGAGAACAATAGAGCTATCATTATATCATTACCTACTAATTTTAAGACGTATGCACAGATTTATGCACTGCTCACAAAAAGTTAAGGATATTTGGCTTTTGGTTGAAATTTCAGGATTAACATAAAATGTATTGATTTTTTTTTTTCAAATAAATTAAATGAGACCATCTCTTACCCTTTAGAATGCCCATGTCCAACTGTTCAATGTTTCAGTACCTTTTGCACAACTGGTCTCTGACAAGGAGCTTAATAACCAAATTTACAGCAGGTGTTTGATCCCTGAATCACCAAATAAATTTAGGGGATCAATTTAAATTGGTATTTAAACAGTCCTCCTCATAATGCTGTTCACATTTTGACATCATGATGCCTTACAATTGATCAACAGTACCTCGCCATTGTGAGGCTTCAAGCATGATGTTCTCAGACGGAGGTGGCCACTGAGCTTAGAGTGTCACAAGTGTCATCATCAGGTTGCTACAGAGAGGCTGGAAGAGTCACAGAAAGGCAAAGAAGTGAACTTCCTTTGGCTACATCACACACTGATGACCGATTCATTGTAAGCAATGCCCTGCGGAACTGGATGATGAATGCCACATGACTTTAGGCACGTTTAAGGAATGGGAGCGTGGTCTACATGTTACCACCAAGGGTACATAACATAGCTGATACATAGTGCTCTCTTTGACATTTCCAGCATCATTGGCGGGCATCGTTTCTGCTCAGAGTGAATCCAGCTTCATCACTGAACAGCACTGAGAATCACTGGTCCTTTGTCCAGCGTAGATGCTCCCTGGCCCATGCAAGATGATGATGCCTGTGCCTGGTGGTGTGGTCAGGGTGGCTAGCACACAGAACACACTGATGTAAATAGCTACAAATGGTCTGATGTGACACTTGCCTCTCTCCTCCCCTAAACCTGCTTGGAGTTGTGTAGCACTCATAATCTAGTTCCGCCGGGCATTGTTTCCAATGAACTGGTGGTGTGTGAGGTAGCCACCGAACGTCCACTTCGTGGCCTGTCTGGGACTCGTCCATTATCTGTGTTGCAACCTGCTGATGATACTCTAAGCTCAGTGGCCACTTCCATCTGAGAGCATCCTGCTTGAAGCCTCACAACGGCGAGGTACTTTTAATCAATTATAAGATGTTGTCTTGGTCTCATGATATCAAAATGGGAACAGTCTAGGAAAACAATGTTGGGGACTTCCGGTTCCGGCGCGCGCATGTAAGGAGGTTGCGGTCGGAGCTCCCGCTCGGCGCCGCCCGTAACGGGACACCCCCGCCATATACCGGCACCTAGAACGGCACTGTACAGTGCCTCTACCGCCCATAAACCTTCCGGTAGGGGAACGGGGACTTCTGAGACAGCGGGGAGGTCCGTGTGAGGAAGCAGCCTCTCAGAGCCCTGCAAGGAGCGCGAGATAAGAAGGCGCCCGAACCACCACGCGGCAGCAGAAGCGGTCGTGGAGCTGGCACAGGAACAGCAATGGAGGAAGAGGCTTTACCTGAGGTGGATCCACTGCTGGATGATCAGGTCAGAGATTTTCAAGTCCCCCAGAGAGAGCCCCAGGGATCCATGATGGGTACACAGAACCCAGAGGAAGCTACAGATGCTCTCCCTGATGCTTATGGAGGGTTAGAGGAGAAGATCCCAGGCTTAGGGGTGTCATACAAATCCATGGCGGTGGCTGTGGCAAAGCTCTTAGCACCAGACATTATGGCATCATTAGAAGCCACTATTACTGCTTCAGTCACTGCAGAGACGGCTGCAGTGTCAGCACTACACAAAGATATATCAATGCATGCATCCCAAATTGGGGACCTGGAGGAGCGTGTGAATACAGTGGAGGATGACATTTTGGGGGCCAGGCCACTCTGGAAAGACTAGCTAGAAAGACAGACTTCCTCCAGAACAAGGTTGAAGACCTAGAAAACAGGTCCCGCAGGAGTAACTTAAGGATTATTGGGCTCAGTGAAAGTATCCCTGCTAAGAACCTGCATAAAATTTGTGCAGTCGAGATTCCAAAGCTTCTTGAATTATCATACCCCTTCAAAGTGGAGAGAGCCCATAGAATTGGTCCGATGAAAACATCAACTACTGAGGGGTCACCTGACAAACCCAGGACTGTTATTGTTAAGTACTTAGACTATTCTGAGAAATCTCAAATACCACAGGCATACCGGTCACTCAAAGCTCCCCTGATTTACAAAGGAGATAAACTCCTGCTCTTTGCGGACTACTCCTTAGAGGTCTCCAGGAAGAGAAAGCAGTTCTCAAATATCTGTACGGCCCTGGTCAAAAGACAAATACGCTTCAACCTTCAGTTTCCTGCCATCCTGAGGATTTTCCCGGACAACGGCCCCCCTGTGTTATGTCACACCCCGGAGGAGGCTGAGGAGTTCTTGGAAGAGTTTATTGCAAAGAAAAATCCTTTGGCCCGTTCAGAGCGTGGACAATATCCTAAGGAGAGGAGGAGTCAACGCAACGCCAGCAAGTCCAGGGCCAGTCAGGACAGTCATGCAGCCAGCATTTACTTGGGTCAATTCCGGACCCCGAGAAAACGTTGACACTCATTGTTTTTTTTTTTTAATTTTCTTCTAGTGTTGCTGTTTGTGATGATGTGCAGAAGGTCTCAGGGGGAGGGCCAGGGGCAATATCCCGGTTGGTCGGGTTAATACCAGTTCTATGGTGGTTGGGTAGTTATTGAGAAATTGTTAAGAAAGGGGCAATCCAAATCATTCTGCAGGGTGGAACGAGAGGGGGTTTAGGATAGGGAAGTTGGGAAAGAAGAGTCTGAGGTCAGAGATTCGCCTCAGGTTAGATTGCGCGAAAAAAGAGAAGTCTCTAAAGTAGAAGGAGGTAATCTGTTAAGGTTTTTAGGAGGTACTAGTTTGTGGGTTGTTGGTTGTCCTGGGGGGGATAGGTGTGAACAGGGCATTTAATATCTAGGGTCAACAGACGAGGTTCAGGTTTCTCTAATCATGAGAATAGTATCCCGGAACGTCAAGGGGCTGCGTTCCCCACAAAAAAGAATGATGATATTAAGACAGCTTAAAAAACAGAAGCCGGACATATTGCCATATTGCAAGAAACGCATTTGGAGGAAAAGGACTTTAGTCGTATGAAGAAGTTGTGGGTTGGGGAGGTGAGAGGTTCAGAGGCAGTGAAGGGTAAAGCAGGAGTATTAATGATTTTCAACAAAAACACCCCCTACAAAATAATATCTCAGGATTCAGATAAAGAGGGTAGGAGTATGAGGGTGAAGATCGAGACTTCGGCAGGAATAATGACTCTCTTTAATATATATGCACCTAATACTAAGGATAAGGAGTTCTTCCGCCAACTGGACACTCAGATTTCAGAAGAAAGTGGTCAGAACATTTTAGTAGGGGGCGACTTCAATTGTGTGATGGATGAGAGGGAGGACAGAAAGCGAACGGGGTCCCAGGGGGAAGGGAGGAAAGCTGGCAAGAGCTTGATTAGCGAATTAAGTGATTCTACTGGGCTGGGGGACATATGGAGGCTGATGAACCCTCAGGAAAGACAGTTTACACACTTCTCCCACGCTCACCTGTCCTGGTCCCGTTTAGATTATTTTTTTGCCAGCCGGCAACTTCTGGGCCAAGTGGATTCTATAGAAATAGGGGACCTAGTGATATCCGACCACTCCCCGTTCATACTGTCAGTGAGGGACGTTCATCCGAAAGGCTCTGACATACTGTGGCGTTTTCCATACGCCCTTGCAGGTGATGATCACTTTAGGGAACTATTGAGGCGATGGTGGGAGGAATTTGCAAAGGATAACGTTAATCATAACACAACTCTGGGACTCTTTTGGGATACAGGAAAGGCAGTGATGAGGGGAAGGATAATGGCCTATACGGCGGCAAAGAAGAGAGATATGAGGGCTAAATTTGAAAAATATACTACGGCTTAAAGGAGCTCTTACACTAAATTTTTAGATCATCCTTCAGAAGAGAATAAAAGGGAGTGGACAGCAGCAAAGGAGGCTTTTGACCAGCAGCAAAAAGCTATTGATCTCTTTTACGGTGACCAGCTGAGGTCGTCTTTGTTTAAGATGGGGAACAAGTCAGGAAAACTCTTGGCAAACCTGGTGAGGAACAGGGGGAGTCAGTCTGGTATTCTATGCTTGAAGGATGGCTCGGGGGCAGTGTCGAGAGACCCCAAAAACATCAATAAAATTTTGGAAGACTATTACAAAAGGCTATATTCACAATCAACGTTTGATATATCCAAAGGGGAATCTTTCCTGGAGAACATTGGGTTGAAAACACTCTCTAGGGAAGATAATGAAAAGCTAAATGAGGGAATCAGTAGTGAAGAAATAGAGTCTGCCATTAAAAATATCCCTCCGGCCAAGGCACCAGGACCAGACGGGTTGTCAGGAGATTTCTATAAAATATTTCACAAAGAAATCTCTCCAACTTTAGTGCAGGTCTACAATGAGATAATTAAAGAAAATAAGATGCTCCCTTCGGGGGATACAGCCTATATCAAGGTGTTGTACAAAAAAGGTAAGGATCCCCTGAATGCAGCATCTTACCGCCCCATCTCTCTAATTAACCAGGATATAAAAATTATCTCTAAGGTTATAGCAATCAGACTAGCGAACATTATGCCAAAATTGATAGGCCCACATCAAATGGTGTTTATAAAAGGAAGATCTGGGGTCAAGAACATTAGAACAGTCCTGACAGTCCAGGATTATATTGACAGGGAGCATCAAAAAGGAAATACCGAGGCTTTATTGAGTATAGACGCGGAGAAAGCCTTTGACAATGTTCATTGGAGTTGGCTGAACCTGGGTCTGGACAAAATGGGGTTTACGGGAGATTTCAGACATTACCTTATGGCGATGTATAATACTCCCCAAGCGAAGATACATACGCCGGGTTTCATCTCTCCCCCCTTTAGGTTATAAAAAGGGACTAGACAGGGATGCCCCTTGTCCCCTATGCTCTTCAACATTGCCCTCGAGCCATTAGCGCTGCATCTGATGGACTCGGAGGTATTTAAGGGAGTCTCGGTTGGCTCAAAAGAAGTGAAGATCATATGTTTTGCGGATGATATATTATTATTCATGAACGACCCCATCGGCCAACTGAAAGGAGTATTGGAGATTTTGACAAAGTTTGGAGAATTTTCAGGCTTCAAGATAAATAGGGAGAAATGTCAACTTCTGCCGCTTGGGCCTAATAATTATATTCCCAGCCGCGCAGTGGAGGTGGAGGTGGTGCGCTCTTATTTGGTATACTTAGGGATCAAGATTGGACCGAGGGGGTCTTCTGTCTATCAATTGAATTACCCTCCGTTGTTCTCCAAAATCTTGACAGAATTGGAGAGGTGGAGAGATCTTCCCCTGTCTATCATAGGCAGGATCCAACTAATCAAAATGATAAGCTTCGCTAGGTTACTATATCCTCCGCAAAACATACCTCATGGATGTAAATAGGCTGCATCGAGCCTTCATGAAGTTCATCTGGAAAGGCAAGAGTTCGCGCATTAGCTTTGAAAAGTTATCCATGCATAGGCTGCAGGGAGGGGCACAGCTTCCAAACATTCGTTTATATAACTTAGCTGCCATGTGGAGACATATGAGGGACTGGCTTGCTGGATCGGACAGATTCTCCAACACAGAATTGGAATCACAACTCACTTCCCGCTGCAGTCTGGGGTCTTTATTACATCTCCCTTTGAGACTTCATCCAAAGGAAGCTAAGTGCAGTGTAATTATGAAAGACACACTAGCCACCTGGCGGCACACGAGGAGATTCTTTAAGCGCCCTATGTATATTTCTCAGTTTGTTCCTCTCTGGGATCTACCTTCTTTCATTCCAGGAATGGAGAACAAACTTTTTCAAAGTTGGAAACAGGGAGGAGTCAGGGTCCTGGGAGACCTATTATCGCAATCCACGGGCTCGCTGCTTAAATGGGAGGAAGTAAGGGAAAAATTTGCTTTGGGTCCCAATCACATTTTTCAATATAAGCAAGTACATAACTTTTGCAGGGCCACTGTCACACATCTACAGTCACTGGGGGAAACGAAGGAATTTGCAGAGCTTACTAAAAATAACGAGTGCAAAGGGATGCTATCTAGACATTACTCAATATTTCTGACCAAAGGTAACGAGAAGCTGGTAGACAGGCTCTTTGGTTACTGGGAAACAAAACTGGAGGATAATGAACTGTCACATAAAATTTGAAGGGGAATACAAAATGTACGAAAAGCCATAGTTAGTGAACAGTGGAGAGAGATACTATTCAGATTGATACACAAAGCCATATATGCGTTCAATATTCCTCAAAATCCCAACAGACCTGGTCACTTGACATCATGTCCAAAATGTGAACTGGAGAAGGCTGACCTGTTTCACTGCATGTGGCAATGTCCCGCGATCAACAGATTCTGGCAGCAAATTAAAGCATATATTGCAGATATTTGGGAATGCCAGATTTTATTCGACCCACAAGGGATGTTATTTCATTATGTCACTAGGGAGTCTTCAGACGAGGGAACAGAGAGGTCTTTAGTTAAAAAAAGGGTATTCATATCACCCTGTTGGCGGCAAAAAAATGCATACTGAGGCACTGGATTGAAAAGTCTGTTCCATCTATATCAGAGCTCTCAGTTTGTCTACGTCAAGTCTTGTTCCTGGAGAAACTCCAGGTGGTTAATGATAAAGACATGGATACAGGGAGGTTCTTAAAGAAGTGGAGATCCTTTATTTCTAAGCAATACAACTAAGACGATATCAAAGCGTTGATAGAACCATTTAAGTACACGGAGTACTATCAGGTAGAACGGTTAAAGGCACGTTAGGGAACCTGGATATTGGAGGTTAAAGTGGGGGGGGACAGTGCACACCAGGTGGGACGATTCAGGGGAGGGGGGGGGGTTAGCTCTAGTTCAAGTTGGTCTTGTTGTTTAAATTCTCAATGTTACTTTCTGGTCCATGACCATGCTAGGTCGGGGAGAAAATTTGAAAATAGGTTAGGAGACAGTAAACTATGCCGTTATCATTATGCATAGGAGAAAGTTGTTATAGTGTGATTCTGTGAGTGTCACATGTATGTATTTATTGTCACCTGTAATAAAATATATTATAAAAAAAAAAAGAAAAACAATGTTTGATCTGCACATCCAAAAAAGGTTTTTAAAAAAAAAAAAAAAAAAAAAAAGAGCATAGCTGCACGCTGGTGTGGCAGTAAAATACCTGATTTGAGGAACCCCTCCAGTGGAACCACAGGTTCTTTTGTGTATTCACGCATGTGAAAAAAGTGACGGCATTTATCATGTTTATATGGAAGTCTATAATTAGTAAAGTTTTAGTAGAAAATATCAAGATGTAAATGACTGTTTTCTTTACGCGGCTATATTTTTTGGTTTTGGTGGTAAAATACAAACACAATCCAATATCACCAGCACTCTATTAGCACTAAAAAAACAGCCAAAAGGAACGTAGGAATTATTGGAAAAGCATTTCTGCTACTTTAGATACATGAAAATTTGAGGTTCTTAGTGTACTCTTTTGATCAAAACTGTAATAAGCCTATCTGGTGTCGACAAGGCGACCTCAATGCAGAAAGAAAAAAAATTTTTGGGAAATTGTGCAGCCCAAAACATTGTGTTTTTTAAAAAGGGTTGAAAGGGGGAAAGTGGTGCCCCCATTTTGTTTTTGCATTTCCGCCTGTTTGAAACAGGTTTTCAAATAAATTTGCAAAGTAGCTTGTAGCGGGAATTTCTTTCTCCCCTGAAATGGGGGAGGTCTGAACAGCCCAAAAGAGGGTAACAAAATAGAGAGTTTCCCACCCCTTAAAATTGAGGTCCCCTTTTACTTTCATGGCAGATGGGCTTTTTAAAACATTTTTTGATAAAAAAAGGGTAACTAAAAAACCTCAAATTTTTTCATTTTTTCTAAAGTAGCAAAAAACCGCTTTTCCAAATTTTTTTCCTCCCTTCCCTTTTTTTGACTTTTTAAGTGAAAAATTGAGCCTGGCGGGATATTTGGATTGTATGAAAATGTGAAAAGCTTAATGAAAAGGCTTTTTAAAATCACAATTAAAATTTTAACCCCCAAAAAATTTTTTGGGGCCCAATTCGGGGTTTCAAAAAATGTTGTGAATTTTGCCCCCAACTCCTTTTTTGGTTCGGGAAAGTTGTGAAAAAGAAACGGGAAACTTTAAAAACATTTAGACATTTGCATTTATAATTTAAGAGTTTGGGTTAAATTTTGTTCTTTTAAAAAAAAGGGTTTAAAAAAAATTTTTATGTTAAACCCAAAAAAGCAAAAAAATCCCTAAACTTTTTTGCAAATTAGGTGTGTGTAATTTTTTTATTCCCAATTTATGCAAAAAATTAAAAAATTTATAAAAATTAAAAAATTTTCCCCGGTGCCCCCTTTAAAATTGTTTTAAAAAGTTTTCCGATTTAACATTGCTAGATATTAGCCTCCAAAACAAGTTTGCCAGTCTAAATGGTCTTCTCTGTTATATCACAAACCCTGGCCCAAAGCCCCCTTAAAGCACCAAATTTTTAAAAGTTTTAAATTTTTCCCAATTTTTAAACACATGGTTGTCTATGAATTTATTTTATTCCAACATTGTAGGGGATTTAAGGGGTCAAATTTTGTTTACCATCTCCCTTTAAATAAAATTTTTGTTATGAACTTCTGGGTCTTTGGGGAAAAAAAATAATAGATTTTCCCCAAAGTTTAAAACCTTTGCTCGGGAACTGCAAAAAAAAAAACCGGGGGGGTCACTTATTACCTTAAAACAACATCTATGAAACCACGGGTAAAATTGATGTCAGCATATCCCAAAATGACTGATCTTGGATACTTTCCAGATGTTGAAACAATAAACAAACTCTTTTTAAATTTTACCCCAGGGGTTTCTCCGGGAAATGAAAAAAAACTTTGTACATTTAAAGAAAAATTACTTTTTTAAAGGGCATTTTTTTTGCAGTTGTAAAATTGGGTTAACCATCCTAAATTTTGAATTTGGCTGTATGTTAACATTGTTTAAAAAGTCTTTTTACCCCTTTCATTGATTAATTTTAAATTAGTTAAAACCAATTGTTTAGCAAAATGGTAAAAGTAAATTTCTCCATCGGGCAAACTGATTTAAAGAATGAAAAATTTTCAAAAGTGTAAGTTCGTTTTTTTGCAGACATTTGTCAAAACTACCAATTTTCATCTGAGAAACCTCTGCAAAAAAAAAGTCATAGCCCTTTTTTCCCCAAAAACCCTGATTTGTCACATAATTGGTACTTTGAATCAAATATAAAGCTTAAGCTGCTTACTATTTTAAATGGGGACATGTTTACTTTAAGTGATTGGAAAGTCGTTCTTTACTTGTAGGCTAAAACTTTTAGAGGGATTTTGGGTTTAAGGGAAAGGGGCCCTTAAAAAAAGAAAGGGAAAAAAAGGTTTTTAGGGGGGCTAAAAAGGGGAAAAGTTTGTCGTAAACAAAAAACAAGCTCTAGTGCTGCTTTTAAAAACCAAAAAAGGAAAAGAAACGATCAAATCCCGTAAAGGTTTCTAGAGCAGAAAAGGTGGTTGGTAATGGGGAAAAGCTTGTTTTTCCAAAACCCAGGAGATAAAAAATGCTCAAATTGAGGGGAAACCCAAAAAATTCAAAACAGCAATGAAATTTGGTAATAATATTTATTTACCTTTGCCTATATGTTTAAAGCTAATCAGTGTGGTAAGAATACCCCTTTAATTATTGCAGCCTAGGCAGCCATTTTGGAAACAACCCCCAAAAAAAACTTTTGGGCCCAAACCCGTCCCCCTAAAAATACAAAAAAACTTTGGGGGGGGCAAATTTAAAAAAGTCCCACTTTTTCTTTTAATGTCCCTTTTTCTTATAGTGAAAAAGATTGGGAAACCAAAAAGTTTACAATACTGCTCCAAAAACTGTCTAATTGTATAAGTTACTGTATAACAGACCACAATGTACACTATTTTCTCATATGGTGCAATGAAGAATTTTAAAAAAGGGCCGACATTGAAACAAGGTTTAAATAAGCATTCAAACGGAGTCCCTCTTTGGATAAAAGGGTTGGGGAAAATATATGCATAAAAATTTTTTTAATTTTCCTCCCCTTTTTCCCCCCTCCTTTTCCCTTCGTCATTTTTTTGTATATTACCTTTTTATGTCTAAGGGCAAAATTTGCACACAAGGGGGGAAGGATTTCCCCCTGAAGGGGCCATGACAAAACACTTTGTAAATTAGATTCAAAACTTCAAAGGGTTTTTTTCTTTTCAAACAGTAAAAAACAAGCACATTATTTTTTTTTTTCAGGAGGGCCCCAAACGTAGGGGGAAAAGTTATATTTTCGTAAAAAAGTTAAATTCAAAACCAAATCATTTGTCCAAGCACACAAGTCCCTTTTTCGGGTCGGGCGGGCCCCCGGGGGACCCGGGGGGAAACCCCCCGGGGGGCCCCCCCCCAGCCGCGGGGCCCCCAGGCAAATGGGCCGTCGCTCCCCGGGGCCCGGCCGCGCCCTCCGGTCCCCTTTACGCCCCGGGGGCCTTTCGTCCCGAGCGCCCAAAAGACCGGGCCCCGGGGCCGGGGGGCTAATGTCCTCCGACCCCCCGGGGCTGCGCCAGTGTCCGCGGAGCCCCAGCGGGTTTCTAGCGCTGCGCTCCCTGATCTCCCCGGCAGGCTGAACGCATTAGGCCTTTTAGCCCCCGCCGGGCCCCCGGCCCCCCCCTGGGTGGAAATAGGGGGCGCGGTGACGTCCCCTTCACCGCGCCGCCTATGCCGGGGGGGGCAAATAAGCGGGTGGGGGCAGCTCGGAACGGGGGAGCAGGGGCCGGAGCCAGGTAAGTGGCTGTTTTTTTGGGTTTTTTTTTTTTTTAAAAACCCCCCACAGGGGGCCCTGACTATTTGGGGGGGCCCCTGGCTACAAAAGGGGGGCCCTTTCTACAAAAGGGGGGCCCCCCTGGCTACAAAAAGGGGGGCCCTGACTCCCTAGGGGGGGGGGCCCCTGGTAAAAGGGGGGGGCCTGACTACTAGGGGGGCCCGGCTAAAAAAAGGGGGCCCCCTGGTTTCCCTAGGGGGGCCCGGGCTAAAAAAAGGGGGGGGCCCTGACTATTTAGGGGGGGGCCCTGGCTAAAAGGGGGCCCCCTTTAAAAGAGGGGGGCCCTGACTACAAAAGGGGGGGCCGTGGCTACAAGGGGGGCCTTTGGGTACAAGGGGGGCCTGGCAACAAAAGGGGGGGCCCCCTGGCACAAAAGGGGGCGGCCCAAATACTAGGGGGGCCCGGGACTACTAAAGGGGGGGCCCTGACACTAGGGGGGGGCCCCTTTTGGCTACAAAAGGGGGCCCCTTTGGTTTAAAAAAAAGGGGGTCCTGGCTAAAAAAAAGGGGTCCTGGCAATAGGGGGGGCCCCTTTGGCACAAAAGGGGGGGCCCGACTACTAAGGGGGCCCCCTTGACTACTAGGGGCCTTTGACTACAAGGGGGGGCCCGGCTACCTAGGGGGGGGCCCCGGGCCCAAACCCTACAGGGGGGGCCCCTGGCTCCCTACAGGGGGGGCCCGGTACCTATGGGGGGGCCCCCCCTGACTACCTACAGGGGGGCCCCGGGCTATCAAAGGGGGGCCCTGACTACAAGGGGGGTTTGGTTACCTAAAAGGGGCCCCCTGGCTAAAAGGGGCCCCCCTTCCCTACCAAACATGGGAGGGCCCTAAATACTAAAAGGGGCCCCCAGGTAAAAAAAGGGGGCCCCTGGCTACAAGGGGGGCCCTGACTATAGAGGGGGGCCCTGACTATTTGGGGGGGGCCCCTTTGATTTACAAAAAGGGATCCTGGCTACAAAAGGGGCCAGGTACTAGGGGGGGCCCTGGCTACAAAATGGGGCCCTAAATAAAAGGGGGGCCCTGGCTCCCTACAGGGGGGGCCCTTTGGTACCAAATGGGGCCCCCCATCCTCAAAACCAAAGGGGGCCCCTAAACTACATGGGGGCCCGGTTTCCCTTTTTGGGGGGGCCCTGACTACAAGGGGGCGTCCTGGCTACTAGGGCGTCCTGGCTACTGGGGGGGTCCTGGCTCTAGAGGGGGCCCCTGACTACTAGGGGGGGGCCCTGGCGACTGGGGGGGGGGCCCTGGCAAAAAAAAAGGGGTCCTGGCAAACAAAAAAGGGGCCCCTGGTTTAAAAAAGGGGGGGCCCCTTTGGCTAAAAAAAGGGGGGCCCGGCTACTAGGGGGGGGCCCTGGCTATTGGGGGGGCCCTTTGGCTACTAGGGGGGTTGGTACAAAAGGGGACCCGGGCCCTAAAAAGGGGGGGGGCCTGGCTACAAGGGGGGGCCCCTGGTTTACCTATGGGGAGCCCTGAAAAACCAAAATGGGGGGCCCTGGTTTTAACTAAAGGGGGGGGCCCTGGCTCCCCTACGGGGGGGCCCCCCTTTTCTGGGGGGGGCCCTGACTAAAACAGGGGGGCCCTTTGGTTTTATCTACGGGGGGCCCTGACTAAAAGGGGGGGTTTCCTTGCTACCTACATGGAGGGCCCGGGCAATCTAAGAGGGGGCCGGGACTAAAAAAGGGGGGCCCTGACTAAAAAGGGGGCCCTGATTTACCTACAGGGGGGCCCCTAATTTACAAAAAAAGGGGGCCCTGGCTCCCTAAAATAAAAAGGGGGGGCTCGGGACTCCCAAACACGGGAAACCCAAAGGGGGGGGCCCATTCCTGCAAAATCCCAAAAAAGGAAAGGCCCTAACACCTGTATAAACCAAAGGGGAAAACCCCAAATGTTTTGTACCAAAAGGGGCCCCTAACTCCCTGATCCCAAACCTAAAGGAGACCCCCAAACTTTTTAAAAGTACCTAAAGGAAACCCCTAACCCCCGTAAACTACCTAAAAGGGGGGCCCTAACCTCTTGCACCCTATAAAAAGGGGGCCCCAAAACTACCTACAGCTTTCCTTACTGGGGGAAACCCCCCAAACCTAACAGCCTCCCCTCATTGGGACTCCCCAAAAACCTACCTACACCCTACCTAACTGGGGTCACAAACCCTAATGTGCCAAATTACTTTCCTAACTGTACCTGCTTATTTCCCCTGGGGGCTTTTTTACCAAACCCCCCCTTTTGGCTGGGGTACCCACCAACCTCCCTGGGGCTGGCCTCCCAACTTATCCAGGGGGGGCAAACCCTACCTAAAAAAGGGGCCTATCTAGTACCGGGGGCCTCTCCCCACCCCCCAAAACCCCTTAGGATACTAGGCTTGTCCCCCGCCCCTTTCCTTTCCCCCTGGGAACTTTTTACGGGAGGTGGGAAGGGGTAAAGAGATGCGGGGAAAAAAGGGGTTTTCCAAAGGGATTTTTTTTGGGGAAAATTTTCTGCGGGGATGATTTTGTGGCCGGGAAAAGGGGTTTTTCAGGGGCGGGTGGGAACGGATGCAGAAAGGGGAAGGGAAAAAGAACAAACCTCATGAGAGAAGGAACGACTCCTTTCAAACGTCCCCGGGTAAAGCCCCCTTTTAAAAAGGGTTTTATTTTTTATATTGTAAGTAAAATGTGCCCTAGCGGTTTGTCGGACCCTCTATGGGGTTCTATATGGCGGTGTTGTAGGTTATCCAAAAAAAACCTTTGGTGTCTGACCTCTATGTGGTCCCCTTAATGGGGGTTGTTGTAGGTTATACCTGACGGGTTTGTCGGGACCTCTATGGGGTTTCACTAAATGGCGGTTTGGGTGGGTTAAAATTTGAGCTGGTGTTTGACCTCTATTTTGGTTCAAATATGGGGGGTGTTGTAGGTTATACCTAGCGGGGTTGTCTGCCCTTTTGGTGGTCTTATATGGCGGTTTTGGGTGGGTTTAAAACCCCTGAGCTGGTGTCGGGCCCTCTATTTTGGCCCTCAATATGCATTTGTTGTATTTTTTTATCGGGTTAGTATATTTGGCAAAAGTACATGGCCCCTGATTTTTAAGAGTGGGGGAACCCCCTGACCCTGTGATAGGAGTTAAAATTTTTCTTTCTTGCGGGGTGTTTATTTTAGAAGGTGGTGAGGTTGTGCCCAAAGGGGGAAAAAGGGAAAGGGGGATATTTTTAATGTGGGGGGAAAGGGGGATTTTTAAAAATGTGGGGGGGGGGGTTATTGAAATGTGGGGGGGAGGGGGAAAATTGTATGTGGGGGGGAAAGGGGGATTTTTGTATTTTGGGTGGAGGGAGAATATTGTATGGGGGGGGGGAGATATTGTATGTGGGGGGGGGGGGGGATATTGAAATGGGGGGTGGAGGGGGAAAATTGTATGTGGGTGGGGGGGGAAAAATTGTATGTGGGTGGAGGGGGATTTTGTATGGGGGTTGGTGGGGGATTTTTGTATGTGAGTGGGGGGGGATATTGTTTTGTGGGTGGGGGGGGATATTGAAATTGGGTGGAGGGGGATATTGTATGTGGGTGGAGGGGGAATTGGAATGGGGTGGAGGGGGAAATATTGTATGTGGGGGGAGGGGATATTGTATGGGGTTTTGGGAGGGGGGAAAAATTGAAATTTTGGGTGGAGGGGGATATTGTATGGGGGGGAAAAGGGAATTTTTATGGGGGTTTGGAGGGGAAAAATTTTGTTTTGTGGGGGGAAAGGGGGATATTTTTTATGTGGGGGGAGGGGGGATTTTGTATGGGGGGTTTGGAGGGGGGATATTGTATTTTGGGTGGAGGGGGATATTTTATGGGGTGGGGGGGGATATTGTATGTGGGGTGGGGGGGTAGTGTATGTGGGTGGGGGGGGATAGTGTATTTGGGGGGGGAGGGGGATTTTGTATTTGGGTGGGGGGGGGTTTTGTTTTGTGGGTGGAGGGGGATATGGATGGAGCTACTTAGCCCCGTGTCTATGATATGTTAGACTGACAAATGTGTGACTACATTGTACTACACAATACAATTCTGTTTTGCACACTGTATTATGTGGTAAAATGGGCGCGTTTATGTCAGAGAGGCCGGTAATATTTTCATGTACAGTAGGGTGGGCCCCCCAAGATCAACTCCACTGTGGGCCCCAGACCCCCCAGTCCGACACTGTCCCTGATCACAGGACGAATGATTGCTTATGCTGCCCTAATAATGCTTGTTGGCCGGCATGACATGTTCTAATGTGAGCAGAGGATGTGTTGGTGTCATAATGCAAATTGAGCAGGAGACTTAGGGTCGGTCATTTCCCCTTCAGAGAAAGGTCATATTATCCATGTATGCTCATTTTCCTGATCCAAAAAATATGCGATACCCAGCAAGATATCTTGTTTAAAAAACTTTTGTTCCATTATAAGAAACCCTATAGATGTTTTTTGCCTATGATGTTTTTTATGATATGATGGAATAAAGGTTTTCTACTCTTTTTAAGCAAGATTGATCTTGCTACATATCGCATATTTTTGGTTTCTATCCACTTCTGACAAAAAGTGATCAGTGCAAGATCCTTTAGCCGCCATTGCAGAGTCAGGTGAGCTGGCTACATGTTGTTCATTTTCCTGATCTGCCTGTGTAAAAAGAAAAAACGATTACTTTAGAAACTGCTAAAAAAATTTAATCTTTTTGGTATTTAATTTTTTTGATTTCAGTTTGAGAATTATCATTGCAATGTCATGTTTCATCAGGTTTTGCTAGAATTTTTTTCTTTATCTTTGGCATCCCTATAAATGTTAGAATACGAGTCGGTGGTAATTAATCACAAGCATGTCACTGAAAAATCTTAAATTTGACAAAAATGTTCATGTCTAAGAATGTTTTCAGAAATTTTTTTATTATTTTGGGGGTTTTTCATGCCAGACATTTTTCTGTA
This sequence comes from Phyllomedusa bahiana, assembly GCA_025379985.1. Taxonomy (NCBI): domain Eukaryota; kingdom Metazoa; phylum Chordata; class Amphibia; order Anura; family Hylidae; genus Phyllomedusa; species Phyllomedusa bahiana. The sequence goes on along the minus strand of JAODAL010005779.1, from coordinate 71,346 downwards.
GGTCATTAGAGAGTTCTGAAACATAATACCAACGGTGCATTTTTATCGCAGTTTGTACCACTCTTGCTGTATATTTTGGGTTCAGTAAAGCATTTATTACAGGCAATTTCCCATAGACTTTTTATAGGAAAGAACAAAACCATTTAAAAAGAATACCGCCCCCCCCCTGAAAAAAAAACTATGCACCTTATTTATTACAATTCTAAATTATTTGTCTTTGTTGTCCTCAGCAAACATTCAGAGCATAGCATGGTTGCTCTGGGCAAAAAAGACAATTTTACTTTCCAACAGTTTTGATGAATGATTCCTTATGTGTAAAGGAAGCTTAAAGGTGTTCCCACTATAGACATTGATGGCCTATTGATATACACTCACCGGCCACTTTATTAGGTACACCTGTCCAACTGCTCGTTAACACTTAATTTCTAATCAGCCAATCACATGGCGGCAACTCAGTGCATTTAGGCATGTAGACATGGTCAAGACAATCTCCTGCAGTTCAAACCGAGCATCAGTATGGGGAAAAAAAGGTGATTGAGTGCCCTTTTAAAGTGGCATGGTTGTTGGTGCCAGAAGGACTGGTCTGAGTATTTCAGAAAATGCTGATTTTCCTGGGATTTTCACGCACAACCATCTCTAGGGTTTACAGAGAATGGTCCGAAAAAGAAAAAACATCCCGTGAGCGGCCCGTCCTGTGGGCGGAATGCCTTGTTGATGCCAAGGGAAATCAAAGGGAATGGGGCAGACTGGTTCGAGCTGATAGAAAGGCAACAGTGGGCTCAAATTTGCCACCGTTACAACCAGGTAGGCGAAAAGAGATCTCTGAACGCACAGTACGGCGAACTTTGAGGCAGATGGGCTACAGCAGCAGAAGACCACAAACCGGGTGCCACTCCTTTCAGCTAAGAACAGGAAACGAGGCTCCAATTTGCCCCAAGCTCATCGAAATTGGACAGTTGAGATTGGAAAAAAACGTTGCCTGGTCTGATGAGTCTCGATTTCTGCTGCGACTTTCGGATGGTAGGGTCAGAATTTGGCGTCAACAACATGAAAGCATGGATCCATCTGCCTTGTATCAACGGTTCAGGCTGGTGGTGGGGTGGTGTCATGGTGTGGGGAATATTTTCTTGGCACTTTTTGGGGCCCCCTTAGAAACCATTGAGCATCGTTGCAGCACCTTGTTGAATCTATGCCACGAAGAATTGAGGCAGTTCTGAAGGCAAAAGGGGGTTCAACCTGTTACTAACATGGTGTACCTAATAAAGTGGCCGGTGAGTGTATATACCATTAATCTCTGATGGGTGCAGGTTTTACCTTTGTGACCCGCACTATTGAAAATGGGCCTCAAAACCTCTGTACCTTGAACGTAACGCTCAAAACTCCCATTGATTTAAATGGGAGAGTCCCGACCACTTTTCCTTTCAAACAGAGAGATTTTGGGGCTCAATCTTAAAGGGAATGTGTCATCAAAAATGACTTATTGTTTAACTCACATTTTTATGTTCAACAAATTTTTTAAGAATTTTTGGTTATTTTTTTTTTAATTTTCCATTTCACTTTCAATATTTTTTAATAATTCTTAAATCCTGCAGTTTTCACTTTGGCCACTAAGCCTAATAATAACCGGACACTTCCTGTTCTGTACAGAAAGATTCTCAGTTGTCTGCTCATTATCATCACAAAGAGGGTCAAACTGAAAGGAGACACCAGTGTGAATAGATAACACAGGATCTATCAGTCACAAAAGGAGATAGTCACAGTTCACCCTTTCACCTCCCTGCACACTGATTTCTTCCCAGGTCACAGAGCAAGACTAGAAAACTCTCCTATAAAAGTGAATGGGACTGAGTCAGTCTTACGTCTCCTATGTGCATAAAGCTACTGTAAAGCATCTCTCTGATTGCTGTTAAAGCAGTGCAAATAAGGCCTAGTGGCCAAAGTGAAAACTACAAGACTTAAGGATTATTAAAAAATATTTTACAGTGATATGAAAAATAAAGAAAAACAACCAAAAATTCCTAAAAAATGTGCTTAACATAAAAATGGGACTTAAACAATGACTAATTTTTTGATGAAACATAGAGGTGGAACTTGTACCTATCAGAAATTGATGGCATATTCTATTAAGATTCCATCTTATGTCTATGGTGGCAATACCTCTTAAATGTGTTCACACAACTGTTTTTCAGTGCTGAAAGTTTCTGCGCTCAATCATGTCTAAAAACCATATCAGTAAGTGCGGTTTTTGAATGCAGTTTTGCAATGTCAGACATGTATTTGAAGTTCAACTTAGAGGCGGATTTCGACTTCGATATACTATGTAAGAATTCAGCTATGAAATTAATTTCTGAATTCACTTTAAGAATTGATATTAGGTCTGAATTTCTGTATGCTCTGCAATGTAAATATTCCATTGAAACCAATGTAAGTTGATTGCAGTCTGTTTTGGACGTTTTTTTTAACCATAAACTTTTTATTGGTCAGTTATAAGTTGTACAACAGAATACAGAATTTGTCATTGTACAAGACCAAATTTCAACTTTTATCCCCAAAAACACAACAAGCCCACCTCCCAAATCCTCTCATGATTCAGAGCAGTAAATATCATACAATACTTAGCAGTGCAATATTAATAAAGTCAGTTCTGGTCACTATAATAATTGTACCTGGCTGTCGGTACGGCCTCAATCCCACACAACTGCCATAGACACAGTCCCAGGAACTCTACACCGAGATTTCCAAAACACACCTATGTCTAACTAATTTCGGATGCAGCCAAGACCAGAATTATACAGCCATTTAGCCCATAATTTTTATATATAATTAAGTTTGGCTTCCTCTCTTATAATACACCCTTCTCCAGAGCAATCAGCCAGTTCACTTTATAACAAACTCCTGTGCTGACGGACAGGTTCTGCATCCAGCCACTTTGTCGCTATTAATTTCCTCGGCAAATATAAGTTAGATATTGCCGAATTTTCTCAGCCTCTGAACCGTTAAGTCTCCTACATATCCAAAATACAAACAACGGATTCATCTCCACTGTAATTTGAAAAATACGCTGGATCAAGTGGACAATTAAAATCCAATTTCGCTCTGTTTAGGGAATGCCGAATATATGCATCAGAGAGGCCGGGTGCACATGGACACCTATTTCAAGAGAGGTTCCCGTATTGCCAATTTTTTTGAGAAATAGAGGAGTTCTGTTAATCGATGTATTAGAATAATTGAGTGATTCGATTGCTGTTCATCACTGAAAAATCATGGTATGGTCTCAGTATCTCCTCCAAATTTAGGCTCTATAGGGCCAATATCTACTTCCCACCCATACTACGTAATCTATTGGGTTTCTGAAAAAACGTTTGCAAATAAAAGTTTATTTAAGTGGATTCAGTCCCTTCGTTGTTTTGATGTTTTGACCCTATCTATCGGAAGTACTTGGCATTATATTGAATTGTGCTATTTTTTCGGCATTATAAAGCTTGCCTAAGCAGTAAGTATTTGTATAAGCTGTGTATGCGGTAAGGCAAATTCCATTTGCATTGCTGAAAATCTTTTAAGCACCCCCTGATCTGTAGCAGCTGAGAGAACATATTGAAGGCCCCTAGATGCCCATGACTCAAATCCTGAAAGCACAAAAAGTTCGGAACATAAGGGGGTATTCCAATCCGGATAGGATGTGCAGCCATGAAGCCAAAAATCCACGTAAATTTTCCACCACAGTTATGCATAAGTATAAAGTTGGAAACTTTGTGTGGTGCACTAAAAAAGTTTTTGCCTCCAGTTTTACCATAAAGATTGGGAGAATTTATAATTAGTGGCGTAATAGTTTCAAGTTTAAATCCTTATCCCCCTACCATCCATTCTCTCATATATTGCAGTTTTGCTTGCCAAGAAGTAAAATGCTGGATTAGGATTGCCATACCTTCCCTCGTCTTAGCCAATTGCGAGTTTCTAGCTTTATACCGGGCATGGGTCCTGCCCAGATAAGGCTCTGAACATAGCATTGACTTTAAAAAAGAATCTCTGGGGGAGCCAGATTGGAGAGTTATGTAGGAGGTACAACAACTGGGCATCCAAATCATTTTAACAGTTTTGATTCTACTGCTATCGATAATGGTAATTTAGCCAGACATCCAATTATTTTTAAATTTTAACTAGCAATGGGATCAGATTCACCCGCCCAAATTCCTGTAAATTCTCAGAAGATTTTTATACCCTGGTGTTAATGGAAAAGAATGGGGACCACTAGAATGGAGAAGTGGTATATCTCCGGGAGAGTAAATTGATCCATGGCATCCACTGGCATAATGACCAGGGGAGCTTCCCCCAATTAATTGTCAACCCAGAGTAGGCACCATAAGCTTTAATGTCATTTAATTTGCCTTTGGCAATGAGCAGCCAGTATTAGCAAAAAAAAGGTGGATATCTCAGCGTTTTAAGGCGATTTTGTCTTCCAGCCTCCCTCTCCTAAAGCCTTCAATATGGGTGTTTGCTCTTAATGAGCTGCTTACGGGCTCAATTTGCCAGGGCAATTTGCAATGGAGACAAAGGGGCCGATCCCGGTTTGTTCCCCTTCGCCAATCAAACGTCTCTGATTTGTAAAATTATTAGACTGCACCTTAGCCTTAGGATCGTATAAAACAGCTTAATCCAGGATTTAAAATTTTTGGCCAAAACCCCATTTTATGTAAAAACGGCCCATATGAATTCCCACTCCACACTATCAAAGGCCTAGCAGCATCTAAAGAACAGTTTGGACCTAGACCCAGCGTATCAAACAGGATGCTGCAAGGTTCAGGTCACAGTCTCCGTAAAATTATTGGACGTATCCCTCTGTGGTATAATCACCGCCTGATCAGGATGCACGAGATCTGATACACCGGTTAGTCTGTTCGCAAACGCCTTAGCTAGTATTTTGGTATCCCACTGGGAATTAGAGAAATGGGCCTGTATGATTTCGGGGCAATGGAATCTTATCAGGTTTTAAATTACCATATTGTTACCGCCGCTCTTGCATGAAGAGGCAACTCTGCCCTGTGTTCTGCATACTGAAAAACCTCCTAACAAAATTAGGTAACAACACCTCCCCAAACTGCGATATACCTCTGTAGGCAATCATCCAACCATGGGACTTATTATTTGCCAAAGTCTTAACTGCACCTGCAGTTCCTCTAGACGTAGAGGCGAGCTCAATGCTCGCGCTGTTTGCACTTAACATGGGTAGATCTATATCCCGTAAATATTGTTGGATCTGAAGAAGGGGAAACCTCAGTCTTGATGTATATAAAGTTTACTAAAAATCCCCCCAATATGTCCCAAAAATCCAAGGGTTTCTATCATTAAGGCGCCTGAGGCGTAGGTTAGCTGTGCTGGGATTTAAAACTGGAGCCCCTCTGGAATTAATGATAGTGGCTCTAAGTAAACGGCCCGCCTGTACCCTCCTTCACATAAAATAAGTTTGCTTTTTAAAAAATAGTTTATTTTCAGCAGATTCTATGATTCGTGTTCAGCGTATCCATGCCGCTTACACAGTTCCTCCCCCGGATTGTGAGTGCGAAGGCAAAACGAAATCGATTCTCAGGCAGCATTGTGAACTTGATATCGTTTAGTTTTTCTAGTGCCCAATTTTAATTTCTTCAAGGTGCTAATTTCCCGTGACAGCCCCCCTCTTAGGTACGCCTTCATAGTGTCCCACACTGTACTGATCGGTGCTGGGTCCATATTTCACCTGAAAGAATTTCCTCCAAATCTGACGCCAACTTAACTGTAACCATTTGGGGCAGCCAGACGTAGAGAGCATTTAAATCTCCACCGCCTCATATTTCTTGGATTAATCAGGGAATTTTAATCTGTATCAGCATTGGCGAAATGATCTGAAATGGAGGTGTAAGATACTCAGTTTTATGTATACCATGTGTACACAGCCGTGATTACTCCAAAAGCCATATATATTCTTGACAATGTTTGTTATACTGTACTAGAATAACAGGAATAGTGAAAACTCTTTAGGGTGTGGTTTTGCACGACTGATGTCTACAAGTTCCAATCTCCAATCTTGTGTCCAAACGGAGTCATTGCGGAGGGTAGTTGTAATTTTTTGCGGATTTTTTCCTTCCACAATGTGGGTCCCTCCCAAGTATTAAATAATCCCCCTTTATAAGAATGGGACTTCTGGGATACCCATCCACCAAGTTAAAGCAATGCTTTAAAGGTACTTACAATTATTTGGGTGAGGTTTATAAATGTTTACCAAAACAAATGTTGCAAGTATATTTTTTACTAGTTATACACTATATATATCTCCCATCCCCATCTCTTCAATAGCCTGACATTCCAAAAGGAATGGATTTTGGGTGAGATACTGTCGCCCTTGAATAATTGCTGTTGGTAATCCATGATTCGCCAACCCACCCATGCCCTTTGAAGCACATTTTAATGTTTCGGACACCATATGTGTCTCTTGAATAAAACAATTTAGCTGGCAGATATGGGGAATGAAAATTTAACATTGCATATCTTTTGTTTGGTCACTCAGGTCACTGGTCATTCCTGGAGTGCTGTGTTATACTTTTCCGCCATCTAAAGCATCCTGTGTCATTAAAGTGACCAAGTACTTTAACTGTCAAGATGATGGATGGGGAAGCCGTCCTAACTGATCACAAATAAGGCAAATAGCATTTCTGGAGATAGGATTAAACCCTCCCTCCCTTGAAATATAAACATGTAAACCAACAATTGTTAAATATTACAAAATACAAGAAATTAAAAATGTGCAAATTTAGTAAACAGCATAATAATGGGCTCAAGTCCTCATACGACCGGAAGTGAAGGCAACAGTTAAATGCATAGTAACCAAGGACTAACAGTTCTTCTCCAACCACCCTAGCTCTAAATATGTATTTTAATATGAAACTTAGAACCGGGTTGGAGCAGGACAAAAAAATAAAGCAAGGAAATCCGAGAGGGGAAGTGAATAGAAAATGTGTACAGTGGTGTTCCACTTATCTCTCCCGGAATCATCTGGAAGCTGCGCTTTGATGGAGGATTCAATTATGGGTCAATCCTACTGCATAGCGTTCTTGGAAGTTCAAAAGAAAAGGGTGAGTTTACGCCACCACTCGGAGTCTGGCTGGGAATAGCATGGCGAATTGCACCCGAAGCGCACGGAAGCCGCCTCTTGACATCCTGGAACTGCGCTCTTCCTTTTTGAACCTCTGTAGAGAAATCACGGATAGAAGGAGATCCGACAGCCGTTCACCATGGTCCTGCTGAAGGCGCGCTGTTGGCCAGCTTAGTGTTCTCTATCTTTAAAGTGCAGCAGCTTAAACCTGCACTGTTCTAGGCGGGGCCCCTGGATTGGTATATGGGCGATTGGGACCCTGTGCGCCCTCTCAACTGCAAACAGAGAAGTAAAGAGTCCTTTCCAAAGATTTAGTGAGCAAGGTCTAAAGAACTCTGATGGGTTGGAGCCCTCTGTTTTTCGTGCACTCCCACGATGCGATCATTGTTTCTGCAGGAGCGATTCTCCAGATCATCCGGTCTTGGCGAGTAGTGCCTTGATCACCTGAGAATGCGTAATCCCACGTCCGCGGCATCAGGAAGTGAATTGATCCTCAATCACTGATTTGTTTCAGCAGCTTTGACCCGCTCAGCATATCTCGCATATCATGCCGCATGATGTTGATATCCTCTTTAAGACCAACCCAAACTTGTGTAGTCAGGGTGGATAAAGCTGTATGCCATTGGTGTACTGCTTGAAGCAAATCCCTCTAGCGTAGGCTCCTCTGTAATACCTGCTTGTGCTTGTAAACTAGGAGTGACCTGTGTAACTTGTTTTAGGTCTGGCTCCTGGATGCATGCTGCTGGCACTTATCTTCTTCTGTGCTCTTTGCTTGGCTGTCACAGTACTGCTTTGTATATTTACAGCATCTTGCGTTGCTTACTGGAAGACTCTATGCAGAGAGGAAGAGTGGTAAGGGTTAGTGGGCATATTGGGTCAATTTAGCCAGTGTCCCATGCGGTACCTATGCTTGCTTTCCCGGCTGTTCTTGCAGAGGCCACGCTTTATGTCCCAGGGCTTCTTGTTATGATCCACTCTCCACCTTCTGTGGTCCTTGTCTGCGGCGGAGTCATAGCACCACAGGTTGGAATGTGACCCAGAATACTACAGTGAGTTTGAGAAAATGCCTCGCTTGTTTCCACAGGAGTTTGAAGTCCTTTGCCTGCTCCAACACACGATTTACAGGAGCAAGTGCTGGAGCTCCTTTTGATGCATGCCGATCAGCTTGCCAGTCAGGTCGCCCCGTTTTGGACGCTGTTTGGGTCCAGAGATGGTGGACACCCAAAAACAGCGCCAAACTGTATAAACCTACCCTAAAAGTGTAAGAGTGAACTTCGTAAAACTGTGTTTTATAAAATCCTTCATGTTTTATAAAAGTCAAATGGATCATAAACTATTGCAGTATATTGAGTCACAGCACAAAATATGGATCCTAATACTAAAACTTAACTTTTATTGAAATACCAATAAAATATATAAATATATTTATAATTATAAATGTATATATCGTTTTAAATATTCTCCTAGTAGACCACAACAAAATAAAAGCCTACCTAAAATATGGGCAAGAAGAAAAAAGAAAAGAAAAATAAATCGCCCTGAGAAGGGCGGCCCCACACAGGAACCTCTTACCCAATCCTAGAAATCCATGGGGGAGAGCTGGTCTACACCAAAAATACACCGATACTTGGTATATAATAACATAACTAATAACAACAGTAGACTAGAAAAACAAAGAAACATCTATTACAGATGCAGGCTATTAAGTACACAAGGACAATAGTGCAAAGTACAATAAGTACAATCAGTATTAGTTATGTTGTTATATAGCAAGTATCTGTGTATCTTTTTGGTGTAGACCGGCCCTCCCCTGTAGTTATCCTTTTTGTGGTCTTCAATATTTGGACCAGGGATTTCTAGGGATGGGTAGGAGGTTCCTGTGTCTGGCCGCCCTTCTCAGGGTGATTGCCCTACTTTATTTAGGGTATTATTTTGTTAGGCTCTACTAAAGGGTGTATTTAAAAAAAATCTTTTTTTTATTGTTATTTCAATAAAATTTAAGTTTTAGTTTTAGGATTCATATTTTGTGCTGTGACTCACACAATTTTTGCTTAATCCTAATTGCATTACCAAGTGGTCTTCCAAGCCGTTTATGCTAAATTTGTGTTGTGTGTTTGTTTTGTTAGAATTATATATTGTTCAGATTTTGGGGTTGGTAACAATGTGTAAAGGGAATCGCACCGGTTGTTGTTTGGATTTTTTACCTTTTGATAAAAACTCTGAAGCAGATGAATATAATGAGTTTACTTACACACACTGTTAAGGATTTTTTTTTCATTTTATGTGGAATATTCTTCAATACAAATAAAAAATAATTTTTCTAGTCACATATCAGTAGATAACGCTGATTTTTGACATCACAATATATTTGACACATCAAGTGTTTCAGAATGTTCCATTATAATTTTTTCATCCATATTAAATTTTGTGTTTTTTTAACCTGTTTAAATATGAAATTGGGACTTGAAAACATATGTATCTTTCCTTTGCGAACACAGTACATTTAGAAATATCTGTGTGAACATTTGTCAACTGGGGTAGATTTTTGTTCTGAGTACACAGAAACAGGTTGGTTTGGAATCAAGAGAACGCAATTTTGTTAATTCTGTTTTCCAAGCCAAACTTCCTCACTTTAACATCTTATAAAATGAGTCATATAAAGAAACTTTATAAGTGTAAGGTATATCCCACTTCTTTCAAAACATTACAAAGCAAACAGAATTTTCTCAGTTTATTTAACATGCTTTTGTTGCAAGGGTAGCTGCAGAGAACCTACTTATGTGTAAAGCATTCTAAAGTAAATTTCGAGCAATCTCACCTTGTAATGTATTACAGCTGTGTTATATTTACAGAAAGAGGGCTTAACTGTGTAGGAATTTGCTGATTAATTTATTTTTAATGGGAGAAAAGTACATCAGTGCCCAAAATAAACTTAGCTCTGTGTATTTTGCCATTTCTATTATATATGGAAAAATTAATGACAGCCACTCTGGCATATTTTACTGCATATAGAAATGTGTTATTTAATCCCTAAGGTTTTATGGACAACGCACTTCCCTTCTCGTTTTACTCCCCCATTTCTAGTTATTGCTTTGGTTCATTTTAATATGTGTTAGTAAATAGATATTCAGGATGTTGATTCTACTAACTAATCAGCTTGGAGGATATTGATGAGTTGTTAGAGATCTTTCCACATGTGTCGTACAATAGTCTTAAGTGGGTCTAATTCACCAGATGCACAGCACCCAATTACATATTGGTGAGTGAATGACATTGTACCCAAGGCTTAAAGAGGACATGTGGCCGTATGTATGTGTTAGTAAATACTTGTGTTCCCCATGCAATGACAAATTTGGTGCCTCTATTCTTAGATCTCTATGTTGTGTGATTCCCCCATTGCTCCAAGAAACTCATAACTAGTCAGTCACATGGGTTTTATCAATTGGGGAGGGGTGTCCCTTCACATTCTGGGGACACAGCCCTTTGGAAAGTGAACTTGTAACACCCATGTGACTGATTCATTAATGCATGATTCATCAATGCATTTCTGGAAGGAATAACAGAGGAACAGCACAACACAGAGTTATATGAGAAGATATTTCAGAATTACTAGTTCACAGGGAACATAGGTTTTCACTAAAACCAGGACTGCCATCATTATTTTTAGGGCCCCATACAGCTAAAGCATCTGGGCCCTAAAAATAACAGCATCTGTTGTTTGTGAAGTCCTCTATATTACTTTTGAGAGGTAAAACATAGATTGAAGCTTTGTGATTTATTCATTCTTTACGGGATGGGAAACAGAGGTTAGGGGTACCCAATTTCGCACCCCTTCACCAACAAGGATGCTCTAAAGGGACAGAGGTTCCAGGTTCACGGCATGGGAATTCTTCAACCAGGTTGAGACATTACACTAATGATTGCACCAGAGAGGAGGATGTGGTTGGAGTCACCAAGTTCAACCAAGGTACCTTAATTTGATATATTTCACTAAATTAATTGGTACATTACATACAAACTGATTATAATCTTAAATAAGATTGGCTTGTTATTTGATGTTTGAAAATGAGAAAATGTACTTCCAATGCCAACCTTTCTATTGTATGTGGCATAGACATTAAGGGCAACATGTATGAACGGGATTTGCGCCCGATTTCTGGCGTATACTTCGCCTCACCGGCCCGAATCCCCTGTCGGACGCAGGGATACGATGTTAGGCGCAGCCTTCGGCACTTTCGGATGCGCCTCCATTTAAGGGGCGTGTAATGGGCGCGGTGTGGGCGTTCTGGGGCGGGACGCGGCTCATTCGAATACTCCGAGGCATGTACGATCGCGGGTCGGCAAAGTATTGCAGCGCTCGCCAGCTCCGACAGGCAGACCTAGATGATTCTGTTCTAAATGCGCCGGCGGAAGCGAAATTGAAGCGAGAACGTAAACATGAGAGGAAACATATAGAAGATCGCAAAAGAAATCTCGTCTCTCTGCGCCGTGCGGCATGGAGTATGATTCCCCCCAAAAAAATCGCTTTTATTAGGTGTAAAACATTATCAGAAAAAGAGCTCAAACCTTCCAAAAAAAAAAACCCATAAAAAAAATCACTTTCCAAAAATCTAGAACGGTGCTACATCAGGAATTTGGATCTTGGAAATTGCCTGGAAATGCAGTAATTCAAATTCTGTAAGCTCTTCTCATTGGTCTGCAGAAACCAGCCAATCAGAATAGGAGCGACAGTGACCCATTATAACCTATGGAGAAGTATTGACCAATCAAATTCAAAGGCGGGACAGTTCAAAATACAGTAAAAATGCAGAAAAGAACTGATTGGTTGAAGTAGCGGGGGCTTGGCTATCTCGGCCAATCAGGAGCGCGAGCTACTTTCTCTTATTGTAGTCTATAGCCAGATCGGGGCAATGAAATCTCGGCTCTCAGCGCCGTGCGGCATGGAGTATGATTAAAAAAATCGTTGAATTTGATTGGTCCATACTTCTCCATAGCTTATAATGTTATTATTATTTATGTTTTTAGAAGGTTTCAGCTCTTTTTCAGATAATATTTTACACTTAATAAAAAAACGATTTTTTTAATCATACTCCATGCCGCACGGCGCTGAGAGCCGAGATTTCATTCCCCCGATCGGCCAAAAGGACACAATAAGGGGAAAAGTAGCTCGCGTTTCGATTTTTCGAAAAGGGGGTTTTAAATTAATTGTAACAGCAGTTTTGAATTTTTATTTGGAAAACGCAATCCCCATGTCAGGTCCAAAACTTTTGGTTTTGCACATCCTGTTCTCAAAAAACCCGGACCCAGAGTCATTTGTCTGATCCCGAAAGGATGGAAAATTCACCAGGATTTTCCTTTTGGTTTCTCGAAGCTTTTTGTAGAGACTCAATGGGGGGGATTTTGCATCATTTTATTTCTGGGCATTAAAAAGGGGGTTCCGTCAGAGGGGGATGGAGATTGGTACAAACTTTTTTCAGTAGAAAATTTTACTTTTGGGAAATCTTTAAATTTGAACCCCGGGAAAACCCAGTAGGTCCCCAACATTAGGCAAATTTTTTTGTTTTAAATTATTGAATTATAATTTTTTCAATCATTAGCATTTTTTTCCCATATTATCATAGATGATCAAGGTTTTTTAAAATTTTTTTCCCGATTTTTCTATGTTTTTTTATGTGAATTTAAATCTCATGCACAACGATGGGGGAGGACCCCATTTATGGGGACCAAAGGTTTTTTCCTAGTTTTAATGTAGACACCCTTTCATTGTTTACCTTTTGTTAAAATTAAGGAATAAACGGCCCGAAAGGCGTCAGCGTTCCAGTCATCTTGGTCCCACTAGCCCCCATGCACCAGGTTTTCCCCCAGGGGCTTGGGCCGGTCTTGGAAAAAATTTTTTCCCGCTTTTTCCCATTTTTTTTTTTGGGTTTTACAAAAAAATTCAGCTTTTTTTAATTTTTTTTCATTTTTGGACATGAAGCGGAAAAATTTTCTTTAAAAGTCCCTACTAAAAAAGGGTTAGAACATAAGGAGAATCCTGGGGGTGCAGGGGCCCACAGGGATTTGGCGGGGGGGCCCCCCCCTACTTAATAAAAAATATAACCCGGCCCCCTTGGCCCATAAATGACCCCATTTTCCCAAATAATAAGGGGTCACATTTCTGTCAAACCCCCCGCTTTTACATATTCCAGGTTGAACAATCATAAAACAAAAGGCCCTAGTAGCTACCCCACCCCTTTTAATCCCCCTCCGGCCAAAAACCCCCTTGCTCCCAATTATTCCCCTAAACGATTCCCCTTTCCCCACCACCTCACCATTTTTTCCTTAAAAAAAAACCGGGCAAGACAGAAACCAAATTATGGTGAAACTCCAAATTGATAAAAGGCAAGGGCCCCTCCTTTTTTGTTTGGTGGCCCCCCAAATTTGGGTTAAAAAAGGGGGGTGTAAACTAAATTGGAAAAACGCTTGCCCTAAACAAAAGGCCCGGGAATATAAACCTTTAAAAAAAAAATTTGTCCCCGCTCTTTTAAGGGACCCCCTTTTAAAAAGGCAAGGAAACCACCGGGGGGTTTTAAACCCGAAAACTCCCTAAGAGACCCCATTGAATGTTCCCAAAAACCAGCCCCAAAATAACCTTAAAACTCCCCCATTTGAAGACCACCAACAGGTGGAAAAGACAACGGGGGGCCCCCCTGAGGTAAAATTTCCTTTAAAAAACAACCCCAATAATACCCTTAGTTAAAAACCCCAACCAGCTACGGGTTAAAACCCTATTAAAAAGGGGGACTAGCATTAATATTTACCCCCCATAGGATGGCCCCAGACCTAAAGCCTCTTTTTTTATCCTAACAAAAAACATTGAAACCACATATGGAAGTCAGACCAAGTTTTCAAGGAAAATCCCAAAATCCATTAATATTGACCAAATTAAAAGCCCCAAACCCCTCAGGCCTCAGGTCACTTCCCATTTACAGCAACTGGAACGGTTTTAGAAAGTAAAATAACCCTTAAAAAATTAGGGGATCTTAACCCTGGGTGGGTTTTTACCCAATGGAGTTCCGGTTCTTTTTTTCTCCTTTAGGGGGGAGTCTTTATTTGATTCCATTTTCGTTCTGAAAAATCCCCTTCGGGTTTCCCGCCCCTTTTTGATTCTGTCCCCGGGCCCATTTCTTTTTTGGCCACAATTTTCATCCCTGCAAAAAATTTTACACACAAATTTTTTAGAATCCCCCTTTTCCAGCATTTTTTTATTTTGCCCCAACCTTATAAAAAATTTTCCCAAAGGGGTTTTTGGGGTTTAGAGTTTGGTTAAAAACCCCATAACGTAGAACCTGGTATCAAAAGGGGGTTGGAGGGGGGGGAGGGGAACAACCCCCGGGAAGATAATGCAAACAATAGGGAGCTCCCTTTCCCTTTCTCTCTATATAAAAGGGTGGGGTAAAAAGGAACCTTGGGTAGGTGGGAAATTTGGGCAAAGGCCCCCAGGTAAAAAAAGGGCCCCTTTTTAAGTAGGTAACCCTCGGGGGGGAATAAGTTGGGTGGGGGCCCGGCCCCCAGGAAAGGGTTTGGTGGTCATAGCCAGGGTTTTTTGGGGGTAGGAAAACGGGCCCCCAATGTAGAAAAAGCGGGCCCCATTTGGGCCAATTTTGATAGGCTACATTTGGGGGGGGTTTGGGACCCCATTTTAGTGGGCCCTGTAGGTAGGTTTTTTGGTAGTTTTTTCCCCATTTTAGTTGGGTTGGAGGTAGGTGTTTTTCCCCCATTTAAAAGGTTAAGGGTTGTAGGTATTTGGATTGTCCCTTTTAAATAGTCTGAAAGGGCAGTTAGGGCCCTCCTTTAGGTAGTTTTACAGGAATTTTGGGCTTTCCCTTAAAGGGATTTATCAAGCAGTTAGGGACCCTTTAGGTAGTATACAGCAGTTAGGGGTCCCTTTAGGGGGGGGGTATACGGGGGCGGGGTTTTTTTGGGGGGGGACCCCTTTGGGTTTGGGTATACAGGAGTTGGGGGGGGTTCCCCTTTTTGGGTTTAAAAATTAGGGGCAGTTGGGGCCCCTTTTTGGGGTATTTTTCGGGCCCGTTAGGGGGACCCTTTAGGGTAGTTTACGGGGAGTTAGGGTTTCCCTTTTTTGGTAGTAAAACAGTATTTAGGGGGCCTCCTTTAGTGGTTTCAGGAAGTCGGGCCCCTTTTTTGCAAGGGGTGCAGGTATTGTTAATGGTTCCCGTTTTAGTTGTGTGGTAGTCGGCCGGCCCCCCTTTTAGGTTATTTGAAAGGGAAAAAGGGGGTCGGGGGCCCCCGACACTCCGGTTCAGGGCCCCCCTGAAATCGGGGGCCCCTTCCCCCCCCCCCCTGGGTTTTGCCCGGGCCTCCGAAATTGGGGCTGGGCCCCCTGTAGACAGTCAGGGGCCCCCCCTAGGTAGTCAGGGCCCCCTTTTAGTTAATCGGGGCCCCCCTGTAGGGCCCGGGGCCCCCTTTATTTTAATAAAAGGGGCCCCTTTAGGCAACATGGGCCCCCTGAAGGGTTTTGGTAGGGCCCTGCCTGGGGTTTAAATTGGGGGCCCAAAAAACCCACTTTATTAATTGGGGCCCCTTAACGGTCGCGGGCCCCCTTTTTGGGGTTAAATTTTAAGGGCCCCCTTTATTTAAACCCGGGGGCCCCTTTTTATGTGGTTGGGCCCCCCCTTTTTTATACAGTCCCCCCTTTCGGGGTTAAAATCCCCCGGGTCCCCTTTTAGAAATTCAAAGTTTCCCCCTTATTTTTTAAAGGGCCCCATTTAGTTTCCCCCCCGAAGTTCCCCCCCTTTTGGGGTTTATAAAGGGGCCCCCCTGTTATTTAAAAAAGGAAACCCCCCTTTTAATTTTCCCCAAATCGGGGCCCCCCCTTTAAAGGTTACCTGGGCCCCCCTTAGTAGCCCGGGGGCCCCCTTATTACAAATCCCCCTTTAGGTTTTCGGGGAACCCTTTATTAAATCGGGGCCCCCCCCCTTGGAAAAGGGTAAGGGCCCCCCTTTAGTTAAATCAGGGGCCCCCAATTTACTTAGTCGGGAAACCCTTTTATTTGGTTAATCAGGGAAACCCTGGTTAAGGTTTGCCCAACGGCCCCCCCTTTTAGTTAATCGGGGGCCCCCTTAGGTTTGGTTTATTTTAAAGGGCCCAAAAATTTAAAAAGGTTAAATTTTCAAGGGCTCCCTTAGGTTTTAGTAAAGGCCCCCTTTAGTTAACCCCTTTTTAAGGGTCCCCCCTTTAGGTAGTCAGTTGGCCCCCCTTTTAAATTTTAACCCAAGGCCCCCTTTTAGGTTAAAATTTAAAAAGGGACCCCCCTTTATTAAAAAAAGGGCCCAGCCTTTATTAGCCCAGGGCCACTTTAGTTAAGTCGGGCCCCCCCTTAGTATTCAGGAAAAGCCCCTTTTAGTAGCCCAAGGGCCTCCCTTTAAATTTTTTTAAAAAAGGGCCCCCCCTATTTAGCCCGGGGCCCCCCTTTAGTGTCGGGGGCCCTTTATTTTTTAAACCCCCCCTTAGTTTTGCCCAAAAAACCCAAAAAAAAAACCCAAACACCCACCACCTCGTTTTCCCGCCCGGGCCACCCCCCCGGTTTGTTCTGAGCTCCCCGCCGGCATCTAAAAGGCCCCCAGAAAATGGGCGGCTTTTTTTTTGGTGAGTGCCCTTTAACGGGGCCCTACATCACTGGGAAGGGCCCGGGTTTGCCTGGCGGGTCGAAGGCCCTTTAACCCACCTTCAGTCCGGGCCGGGGAGATCACGGAGCGCGGCGCAACCCGGCAAAAGGGCACCGCTGACACCGGCGAACCCCGGGGCGGGGTTAGCCGGGGGCCCCCCGGGCCCTTTCCCTGGCGCTCGGAACGGGCGGACCAGGGCCCCTGTTTAACAGGGATGGGTTTATCCCCGGACTGGGAACGGGGCCCCCCGTTTGGGACCCGGACTAAATTTGCCAAAAGGGTTGACCCCGGGGCCCCCCTTGAGGCAAACCGGGGGACCCCGATTCCGGGGGCCCCCAAAGGGCCCAGCCTTAAACCTCAAAATTCGGGGGAAAGGAAACTTCCATAAAAAACAAGTGATTCATTATCCCTTGGGGGACTTATTAAAATCCTGTTCCAAATACAAAAAATCCTTCCTGTAAAAAAAAACCCAAAAACAACTGGGAAACACAAAACCCAAAAGGGTTTAAACCCCTATAAAAAACGGGCCTTAATGGCGGGGTAGTCACCCCGAAAAGAGTGGCCCCACCTTATGGAGACTGTCCCTGTTATGCCCTAACAAGGAACAGAGGCAGACAACATTCCCAGTTAACAATAAAATTGGGGGACAAGATATACAAAAAAAAGTATATCAAAGATACAAAACTGCCTAAATGGAATGCATACAGATGTGCTCAAAAGTTTACATACCCCCGGAGAATTTTTTGGCTTTTTTTGGGCTTTTTTCAGAAAAAAAAAAATTTTTGAAAAACACAAAAATTTTTTTTTTCCACTTTTGGTTTTGGGGTTTTTGGGTAAAGCCATTTTATTTGCAAATTTACTGTTTTTTCTCTTTTTAAATCATAATGAAACCAAAAAAAAATTTAAAATTACCCTGATCAAAATTTTTACTTTTCCCGGGGGTGTTTTTTGGGCCCTTAAAAACTTTCACAGAATTTGGGGGACACAAAGGGGTTTAAAAGGCCCTACAAAAAGTACATTTAACATCCTAAACCGTGTGCCCTTTTTGCTTTAATCATTTTTTGTTTTTTTTTTGGGGGCTTAATACCCTGTGAGTTTCTGGGATCCAGACAGCTTTTGCATTTTTCATACCCATTGACGTTTCGGGGGTTTTTGAGTCATGGGGAAAAGGGCAAAAGAATAGTCCCCAAAACGGACCCTTAAGGGAAAAAGGTTTTGAACTTTTAAAAAAACGGGAAAAGGTTTGTAACGGTTTCGTGCTGCTGCCCCCACTCCCAAAGACCGCAGGAAAATTTCCTTTTTACCCGGCTTGTGGTCGGTCCCCCGGCGCTGGCCCAGGGCTGCTTTTCCCCGGTTTTGCTCCCTTCCCCCCCTTGGTTCCTTAGCAGGTGGGGTTTCCTCTTTTTCCCCCCCCCATTTGGGGGGGGCACTTCACGCTTTTCCTTTGTTAAGTTTAAAGGGTCAGCCCCGGCAACGGGAAATTTGTGTTTCCTCCAATCCCTTTTCTTGCAGAAGGATGCCATTTCCCCCTGTTTTGCCCACGCCCAGTTGTTGGTGCCCCGCTCCAGTGTTGTCCCTTGTCTCCCTTTTAGGGGAATCCTTTGTCCTTTCCCGGCGCATTTCATTTTTCAGCCAACTTTTTTCGTCTTTTTTTTTATTGGCGGGATTGCATCTGTACGTCCGTTCTGCTCAGGGCTGGTTTTTTTACATCCAGTTTGCTCCATCCAATTTCTCCCAAGTTTTGGCTGTCCCCACTGCGCCCTTTACATTCGGGGTAGCGACCGGGGGGAATTCCCCCTGGGAAAAAGGTCCATCCTCCCTTTTGCAGTGTTCCGGGGGGCCTACCCCTGATCCCCCTCCCGGGGGCCCTTTCTCTGCCCCTGCCGTTTTGCCTCACGGCTACATGGTGACCCTGGGCCTCCCCTTTTTGGGTTTTCCTAAATCAATGCACGAATTCTTTTTTGAGGTTTCCTGACCACCAGTTCACCAGGGGCCAGGAAAAGGGTTTGGTATGAAATTAAAATCTGTCTACTTCCGGGTTTGAAGCACTGGTTTGGGAAAACTCCCCTATTGGAGAAAAGGGGTTTTTTACCTTTTAACCTTTAAACCCTGACCAAAATTTCTTGGCGGGCCTTTCGAAAGGTTTTTTGGGAACCTGGCCGGGGCCTCCTGCTCTCCCTCCTCACTTCTCCAGCTCCGACAGGGCGACTCGACGGTGGGACAGTACGCTGTGCAGTTCCGGACCCTGTCTTCCGAGTTGGCGTGGAATGCAAGTCAATGCAAGTTGACACAGTCCATCTCTCAGAGGCAGAGAAGACCCGCAGAAGGAATATGGGCCTGTGTCTTTACTGTGGCACGTCCGAGCATCTTCTGAGAGACTGCCCGATCCGTCCGGGACTCCACAGACTAGGTTTCGTAGGAGAGGCGGACCTGGGTGAGGAAGCTACCTCTCCACCCCTGACCATGCCGGTCAGCTTAATCCTGCCATCTGGTTCCAGTCTCCAAGTGGCTACCTTTGTCAACTCTGGGTCGGCAGGAAACTTCATCCATCCTTCTTTGGTCTCCAAATTTCGTCTGCCGGTGATACCCTTGGCTCAGCCCCTCTCTGTTTCCTCTGTGAATGGGCAAGTTCTCTCGTGTGGTATCCGGCATCGCACTCTACCTCTCACCCTGCGTGTGGGAGTTCTTCATCAGGAAAGGATCTCCTTGCTCGTTCTACCTTGCTCCTCTAGCTCGCTCCTCCTGGGACTCCCCTGGTTACGCAAGCATAGTCCTCACCTTGACTGGAACACCGGTGAAGTCCTACGCGGGAGCAACCTGTGTCGCCTTCTCGTCTTGTGGGTGTATCTAATCTGCAGCCAGCAGTTCCTTCTCTCCCTGGACTCACAGTGCCCTACCAAGAATTTGCTGATGTTTTCTGCAAGAAACAAGCTGAGCGGCTGCCACCTCACCAGCCCTACGATTGCCCTATTGAGCTTCAGCCCGGCACCTCCCCTCCTCGCGGGTATATCCGCTGTCCTGGCCTGAAACAGAAGCGATGTCGGCATACATAAAGGAGAACTTGGCCAAAGGCTTCATTCGCAAGTCATCCTCCCCCATGGGGGCAGGATTTTTCTTTGTTGAAAAGAAGGATGGGTCCTTACGGCCTTGCATAGATTATCGGGGTCTTAACAAGATCACCATCAATAACCGCTACCCTTTGCCGCTAATTTCCCAAAATATGAAGAAATCCGGGGAGCCCATCTTCTCAAACTTCTTCCGGGGTGCCTAAAACCCAAATCCGCACCGTGGGGGATGAATAAAAATATGCTTTTAAACCCCCATGACGGGCCATTTTGAATATTTGGTCATCCCCTTTGGATCTGAAACGCTCGGGTTTTTTCAAGGTGGAAAAACGACATCTTTCAGACTGCAAATTGGGACTGTTTTTGGGTTTACAAAGGAAATTCTGATCTACCCCCCGGATCTTGACTCTCTTGGTCTCTGTCCTCGGTCCTCCCCCCCTTTTGGTGCAAACCTCAACGAAATTGGAAAAGTGTTTATTCGGGGCCCCCCATTTTTCCCTTCCGGGTATACATTGTCTCTTGCAAGGTCCGAGATGGACCGAGAAGTATAGCTGTGTTTAACGGGGCCATCCCATCGAACCCTACGGGACCCAGCGTTTTTATTGGCTTTGCAAATTATTATCGCCTTTTTTCCCCCGCACTTTTCTACTTTTTGTGGCCCCTATCGTTCTCTACCAAAAAGGGTTAATCCGCCTATGGCCCTCCAAACAGAAGAAGTTTCCCCGCTAAAATCTGCCTTCGCTTCTGCCCCAGTAATCATGTCCGGTATTGAGAAAAGCTTTTTTTCCCTTGAAAAGTGGGGATGTTTCCCTCAGTGGTGCCGGGGCTGTCCTTCTCCAGAAGTCCTTAGGAAAAGTTTTTTCCGGGGGTTTTTTTCTGGGCTTTTCTCCGCTGAGAAGAACTATCCCAGTGGGGACAGAGACTTCGGGTATTAAAGGGCTTTGGGGAATGGCGCATCTTTTGGGGGGTCCCCTTCACCCCCTATTACCTTTTTCCCTGCTTCAAATTCAACCTGCATTTTCTGACCCCGGGCTGCCATGAACTCAAGGGGATGCTTTACCCGGGCCTTTGGGATGCCACCGTTTCGCACCGACCCCTTTTTCTCATTCCTCCTGCCCGTCTCGTCCTTGTGGGCATACGGGAAAGAGATCAGTTTGGGATTGGGTCCCGGGATCCCCGCAACCCTTGATCGTAGCCCGGTTTTTTAATGGTGGCCCCCCCTCGGAAGGACGTTAAAGATTTTGGGGCCCCGCTTTCCCAATGGCCCAAAATAAACTCCTTTTGCCCCCGCGGTTTCCCTGTTCCCTCTTTCAGTACCAAAGCACCTTGACCCCACGCATGGACTTCTGACAGACTTCCCAACCCTCTGGGGGGGTTTCGTTATTGGGTCGTTTTGGATTTTTTCCAAAATGGGCATTTCAGGCGCCCCCCATCTTCAATCGGCTCCGCATTGGGCCCACCCTGTTTTGAAACCATCTTTCGTCTGCAGGATGTTTCCCCAAATCTTTTTCGATAAGGAGTACAGTTCCCCTCTCATTTTTCCCGAACCCTCTTTTTCCTTCTGAAAATTTAAAGGGATTTCGTGGTTTTCCCCCTCAGCCCCAAGGGCCCAAAGTGAGGTAAACCAGCCATGATGAATTTCTGCCCAATTTGCCTCCGCCCAGCAAGATGACGGGTTGTCCTTTACCCTGGGCGGGTTTGCTACAATAACCATCCTAGCAAACCCCCGGGGAAGTCCCTTTTTACCGTGGTGTTTTCAGCCAAAAACCCTTCCTTTCCCCTCCACCCCTTTGGTACTTCGGAATTTCCCTTTGGGTCCTTTCTTCACCCTAAAAACGGCAACCGGGTGTCTACAAACTCTGTTTCCCCCCTCCCTTTACCCCCAACCGTTTCAGTATCTTCTGAGCCTCTTTTTTCATCGGTACTCCAAAAAGAGGGTTTCCCTGCCCACCTCCCAGTGCCGAAAAACCCTAGAGGTGAAGGAGATCCTGGATATAAAGCGCTCCAGGGAAAGTTCTATTATCTATTTATGGAAGGGCTCCGGCCCTAAAGAAAACCCTGGTAACCCCAAGAAAACGTCAATGCTCTAAGTCACCCAAATTTTTAAACGGTTTCGGCCCCCGAGGTGTGGGGGGCCCTAAGGAGGGGGGGTACTGAAAGCTCTGCGTGGTCCAAACCCCCAGACCGCAGGATCCTTTTACCGGATGTTTTGTCCCCGTGTAAAACCCGGGGCTTCTTTTTGCTCCCCTGCTCCTGTCTTGCTTCCCCCTCGGCAGGTGCGCTCCTCTGCTTTCTTCCTCCCCTTTGGGGCAGGGCACGTCGTTCCCAAATTTAAAAAGGCCAGCACAAAAAGGTAATTGTGTCCTCCATTCCATTCTTGCAGGATTTTTTAAGAGCCGTTTCCGCTGTCCGGCCCCCAGTTGTTGGGTCCATTCTAGTGGCCCTTGTGTTCAAGCGTACTTGTCCATTCCTTCAGCGTTTTTTTCCAGTACTTTATCGTCTACTTTTATGGCTTCTGCATCTGCCGGTCCAGTTTTGCCAGCTCGGGTTCAAATCCATTTTGCCCCCGGCCCAAACTTACAAGCTTCGGCTGTCACCAGGGGTTACGTCGGGAGTGGCGACCTGGGGAATTCCTGTGGCAAAGTCCGTCCGCCTTGGGGGGGCTTGGTGAATACAAGGGGCCCTTAGACTCCGCTCCCGGGCTGGGGTCGCCAACTCCTGTGGTGCCCAGAGGACCCACCTCCCACTCTCTAAGCGTCCATGACAAAAGGGGTACAAAAATATCAAAGGGATTGCTAAGCAGTCAGCAGTGTTCAAAATGTGTTAAAAAATGGAAAATCAGGGGGGTCTGAAAAAACAAACCACGGTAGGGGAGACCAACAAAAATTGGCAGGAAAAATTTTTTGGGAACAAAGAAAAAAACAAAATAACATCACTGAAATAAGGATCTCTGAAACCCAGCTGTTGGAAATTTCAAGGTGAACAATAAGGGGCACTTTAAGAAAATGGGCTGCATGGTCAAGTCGCCAGAAGAAAGCCTTACTGTGCAAATGCCCAAGACTCGCCTCAATAACCAAACAGACAGAGACAAGCCCCAAAAATTCAAAATTTTTGTCCACAAAACCCTAAACGTTTTCTTTGGAGAGGGTGTCCCAAAAAAAGCCTATGATGAAAAGGGGAAAATCATTCCTACTGTAAAACAAAGGTGGGTCACTGTGTTTTGGGGGGGTTTTGGATAAAGGCACAGGAACTTTGGTCAAATTAAAGAAAAATGAATGCAGCACGTTATCTAAATATGGGGAAATTTTCACTGATCAGCCCAAAAGCGCGATGGGGACTTATTACGCCAACATGCAGATCCAAAAACACAAGGCTAAGTAGACCTGTAATTTGGGTACAGAGAACAAAAAGGGGGGGTTTGGGGTAGCCATCTCATTTTCTGACCCAATACATTGATACTCGGGTTATCTGAAGGGCGTTTATGAAAAAAAAGCCCAGGAGTTTTTTCGAACTGAGGGTTTTTGCCAAAAGAATGGGCAACTTTTCAATCTGAGAAAATAAAGAGCCTCATCCACAACTACCCCAAAAGACTTTAAGCTGTCATTGATGTTAGGGGGGCAATTTCCCGGGATTAAAAATGGGGGATGTAAACTTTTGACAGGGCATTTGGTGTTTTTGGTTTTTCTTAGATTTAAAATGGGAAAAACAGTATTTTAAATAAAAAGGGTTCACCCCCCACAACCCTGGTGGAAAAAAAGTTTTTATGCATCTTCAATTTTCTGAAAAAAAAAAGGCCAAGAAAGCAAAAAATTCTGTGGGGTATGTAAACTTTTGAGCCAAAATTAACTGTTTACCCATTGGCTTATTTAAAAAAATTTGGGTTCGGGAATTTCCCCAAAATACAATTTCAACTCCCCCAAAAAAAAAGGGCCCCGCGTGTCCCACGCATGGGAAAAAACCAGCAGGTTTTTCCCCCTTCCAAAAGGGGGAGCCCTTTTAAAATAGCCGTAAATTTTTTAACCCATCCCATAGCTTTCAAACCCCCCCCCTTTTTTATCCCTAAAAACCCCAAAAAGGGAAAATAAAAATTTTGGAAAAAATTTCCCTTAAATAACCCTTTAAGTTTGGTTTTTTTAAAATTTTTTGGGGGGAATTTTTTTTGGTGACCCCTCCGGGTTTTAACCCTTTCCCCCTTTTCTTGCCATTAAAAAGAAAAAATTTCATTTTTTTCCCCCCTTGCTGGGGGAAAAAGCGGGTTTTGGGTTTTTTGAAACAAAAAAATTTATTTTGGTTTTTTGGCTTATTATTTTTATTTTAAAAGGCTATGGGTTTTTTTGCGGTTTTCCATTTAGGGGCTTGGGGGTTTTGTTTTTTTCTTTTTTTGATATTTTAACCCATTTTTTTCTTTTTTTTTTTAAAAATGGGAATTTTGTCTTCCTCTATTCCTTGTTAAGGCATAACAGGGAAGCCTCCATAGGATGTGGATTGAGTACAGAGGTGCAACTGGGAGCACCTGCACTTCAAAACAAAATCCATACCAGGGACCCCACCTATTTTATGTGGATTTCACTGACGTGGGGTTTTCAGGCCTCCTCAGGCACCAGAGCTTGATTGCAACTGTCACCCTTCCTCACTCTGTAGCAAAGCTCTTAATCAAGAGGCCTAACAAATGAGGGTGCATAGATTGTGGATCATATCTGGGCCCTGGTACTTGCAAGGCCCTAAGGTCCATATTCACCAAAATTAAACAGCAGCACTAGACATGTGATGAATGGGCTGCCCCCCCTTTGATTTTGGGGGCGGGGGTCGAGTATCCCCGTTACCCTTTGCTGTGGTTTGTTCGTTTTTGCTGGCTGTTAAGTTGAGCATACAGCTGTACAGGGATTGACTGACATATTTTTAATGGAATTGAACAAATTTCTAATGCTACACAAAGCATAATCTTAAATAGAAAGTAATAAACCCAAGGATGTACATTACAGCATACATTTACCTTCAAACACCATTACATATTAAAATAGCCATCGACCAAGCTTGTTTTATTGTCAGAAAAACTTTCCGCTTCCCATGGGAACAAGACCCTCACCAAGTATGGGGGAAAATTGACATCCTTATGATTCCATTTTCTCTTTCCAAAAGGGAGTCCAGCCGATTTTTATGTTATGTATATGGTCGGCTCAACTTTGTAAATACTTTTTTGCTAGTTTTTTGTATTTTCATGATTGAGCGTATTGAGACCGACCAACATTACCATTTGCGGTTTTAGAAATTTCCAAACTTTTTTGTGCCCTTAGGATCAACTTACCTGTTAGTTTCAAACTCCGTATAGAAGGGGGTAGAATAAAGACAAGAAATCGCTCTTATTGCAATATGTTCTGGGAAGTAAATAAAAAAAATAATTAATGTGGGTGATTGACTGACCTTCTTGAGTTGTACAGCAAGAGCAGGCTTGGAGTGACCTACGGGGAAGCAGTAGAAACCCCCGATGGGCCACACGGCAAGGCAGGCTGCTTTTCAGGGAGAAAGTAGAAAAAGAGGTAGAAAGCAAGAGTTTTGTATATTATGTGCAGTAATGTACAGTAGCTGTAGGTTTGGCACCATGAATCAATTCTACTGGTTGCCCCCAAAAATCAACTCCATGTTGGGTCCAAAAGAAATAACTCTACTGGTGGGCTTCAAGAATCAACTCCACTGGTGGGTCCCAAGAATCAACTCTACTGGTGTGCCCCAAGAATCAACGTTACTGGTGACTTTCAAGAATTAACTCCGCTGGTGAACCCCCAAGAATATACTATGTGGGTGGGCCTCAAGATTCAACTCCACTGGTGAGCCCCAAGAATCTATTCTACTGGTGTGCCCAAGAATCATCTCTACAAGTGGCCCCCAAAAATTAACTCCACTGGTGAGCCTGTGAATCAACTTCACTGCTGAGCCCCAAAATGTACTCTACTGGTGGACCCCAAGAACCAACTCCACTGGTGAGCCCCAGGAATCAACTCTACTAGTGGGCCTCAAGAATTAATTCCACTAGTGAGCACCAAGAATCAACTCCACTGATGGGCCCCAAGAATCATCTCCATTGGTGGGCCTCAAAAATCAACTTCATTGATAGGTCCCAAGAATCAACTCCACTGGTAGGCCCCAAGTATCAACTCTACTGGTGGGCCCCAGGATTCAATTCCACTGTTGGGGACCAAGACCCCAGTCCGACACTGAACAGGAGGTGTAACTCACAATTAGTTTTACTATAGTAGCTCTGGTTACAGCAGCTCCGTCCACTTTACCACCATTTTAATGGTGAAACAAGCAGGTAAGTATCTCATAATGTATTCCAAAGCTTGTTCTTATCATTGCTAGACAGGGGCCATTAATGTATGAGCAGGTACAATGCACAATGGAGTTCTATTCTGGGTGTATGCAGGGCCACATGATATATGTGAACTGTCGGTGACTGGGGCCCCAAGATTACAGCCATATAGTTTTGAAGGGATTTGAAAGACCAGGTGGGAATTACCCAAGAATAGTGACTCTTGGGTGCCAGTACATAGTGAGGGACTACACTTGAATATCAGCACTTTGCACATATGCTAAAACTTTTTACTTCCCATTTAGCACACAGCTCTATCTTCTGGCTAGGTCAACACGAGGACGTTTTTTTTAAAAATTCTATCCAGACATATTTATTTATTTTTGTATAAATTAATATTTTCAGATTTAAAAAAATGGACATATTTATTTATTTTTTAAGGTCAATGTGTATTCCACATCATTGTTGTTTGTTACAGGATTTATTAGGATGCAGTGCTCTTTTGGGATATATGATGATTGGACTGGCTCTGTGCCACCTAAGAAGTGGCTCTGTAAGAAGCATTCCAAGGTCCTGGAGTGGCCTAACCAGACTCCAGACTTGAACCCAATAAAAAATCTTTGGAGGAAGCTGAAACGCAATGCAGCCAAGAGACAGCTGCGAAACCTGAAAGATCTGAAGAAGATCTATATGAAGGAGTGGGCCAAAATCCTGCTGCAGTGTTTGCCAACCTGGTCAAGAACTATAGGAAATGTCTGACCTCTGTAATTGCAAACAAAGGTTTCTGTACCAAATATTAAGTTATGTTTTTCTATGTATCAAATACTTATTTCCTACAATAAAATGCAAATTAATTATTTAATTTATTTACAGATCCTGCTACTCTTTGTAGGTGTAACCTGCAAATTCACAAGTATATATATATATATATATATATATATATATATATATATATATGTAAAGATAAATAGACACACACACAGAGTTATACATATGCATTAAGTTTATGACCTCTGGGCACATAAATGGGAACTATGAAGTTGAGGCTTTTCTTTTTGAATGGAAAATCAACATCACCTTCAGCCTTCTTTGTACACGTTGTGTGCTCATGAATTGCTAATGATGTGTAAGACTGAACCAGCTGGTTACACATCTATTATTAACAATAAAGAAATAAAATGGAAAACAGGAAGATCTAACTTCACTCAATTTTAATTGATAAAGACAAAACAAAGATACTACCTATGGGTACCTTATAATCAAAGCAATATTCACCCATTCCCCATGGGAAGGATTATTGAGCTGACAATGCAGAAACAGCTTTCAGATTAAACACAAGAAAGAAAATTATTTTCTATAAAATATATTTACATTACTTACTGATCTTTTGTGAAAGGACAAAAATATATCAAATTTCAAAACATAAAATCAGGTGGTCATTTTCTAACTCAACATCATTAAAGGGGTTGTCTCACTACATTGATTCATCTTACCTCAGTCCTGTTTTCTTGGTTTCACTTTGAATTCAGGGGCGTGTTTACTGGCTTTCACGAGGCTGTAGTAGAAGCCAGGTCTGTAGCTATAGCAACTAGTGCTGGCAGCCTTTCATGCGAGATTGAACAGGTCTGTAGGTATAGTGACCTGAGGAGCTCATGCAGCCCATACAAGAGGGGATATCTCAGAACAGGTAGGATACTGTTAATGGACATATATTGCAAAGTGGCTTGTTTTTGCAAGATCTTTAAAGGGGTTGTCTCACTGCAAGGGTTGCTTTTTATGTTAAGGATCTTGTAAAAACAAGTCACTTTGCAATATATGTCCATTAACAGTGTCCTACCTACTCCTAGATATCCCCTCTTGTATGGGCTGCATGAGCTCCGCAGGTCACTATAACTACAGACCTGTTCAATCTCTCCTGATAGGCTGCCAGCACTGGTTGCTAAAGCTACAGACCTGGCTTCTACTACAGCCTAGTAGAAGCTAGTAAACTCGCCGCTGAATTCAAAGTGAAAACAAGAAAACAGGACTGAGGTGAGATGAATCAATGTGAGATGAATCAATGTAGTTAGACAACCCCTTTAACATAAAAAGCAATCAGTGTAATTAGACAACCCCTTTAAATGTTTGCAAGATTATCAAATGAAGGAGTAAAATAATATGAAAATAAATTAATCTATATTATAATAAAATAGAAAAAAAAAATAGGAAACCGTGAGATCGGCCTCGGACGACGTGTTAGCCCCTCTTCATAGGAGTCCAGCAAACTGGTTTTGTTTCCCTTTGGGATGGTACAGAAACGCTGAGGGGAAGTGATGCCAGAACTGATGCTTTCCTTTTTCCTAGCAGCTAATTCAAAAATGTATTTGTATCACTGAACAGAAAAATGTTGTTTTCAGTTTCTTTGTTCGCCTTTTGATGGCTGACTAGTGCACAAAAAGGTCATCTGCTGTGTCCAGCCGAAGTATAGAACAACTAACCAGATGCTTCATATAAGTGTTCCAGCTGTATATTCAAATGTTGGAGGTTTTTAAGTTTCCACCGTGGATGAATTTGGATGAAAAAGATAAAAACACACACACACATTTCTTCCCATAAAAAGTACTTACATACAGTATCAGTAACACAAAGAAATGCAGTCATGACTTATCCTCTGAATGATACAATGGTTCCCTCTTGTGGATACTAGTGCAACTTCACTCGTTTGACTTTCTAATGGACGTGTTAACCACTAAAAGCAGATTAAAGATGCCCATACACCTTCATTAGCTGCTGGCCGAACACACATATTCCAACCAATTATCCCATACACATGCACGCTCAGTTCTTATAAAATAAAATGACCTGTCACTTATTGCTTCAGCTTCCAAACATATCTTGCATGGAAACCACATGAGTTAGCCAGAAGGTGAATTAGACCTATCAAATGGAGCTAATCTGCTTCCAAAAATGGAGAGATAATCATATATAATATATATATATAAATATTTTATAAATAATATACTATATATATATATATAAAAATCTGCAACAAGAATGCGGCAGTATGGCCTCAGATTTCTTTCATGGATCCTCAAGGTTTTTCCTCCATAAAAAAATCCATTGTGTACACAAGACCTAATATAGTATCTCATATAGTACTCAATAGGTATTTATCAAGGGCGCAACTTCTAGTGCATCTCAAAAAATTGGAATATCATTGAAAAGTTAATTTATGTCCATAATTGAAGTCAAATAGAGAAACCTATATATTGTATAGATACATTACACATAGAGTGATAGATTTCAAGGGCCGCATGTATGAAACTGTCTAGGTTTAAGACTTTCTTTGTTGCCCAAATCAACCAATCAGAGCTCCCATTTCATATCTTAAAGTGCTGTGAAAAAAATTAAAAGGGAGTCTGATTGGTTGCTATGGGCAACAGACCAATTGAAAAGATATTATACAGAAATATTAGCCCACTGAAAGGAACACCGACAAGCAAAAGAGTAACAATGTTTTGAACTTTCGCCTTTCAGGCTCCATATCTCACCATCTACTACAGCTTTGAACATGAGACTACCATCATTTTATAGACAATCATCTTGGCTATCTTATACATAAATTTGACTTGCAAGTATTTAGCATATGCTTAGTTATGCAGATTCTTGTCATGTAACTGACATTAATGCAATACCATAGATGCAATATCCATTAAGTGCAATTCCATAAGTGTGACTTCAGAATTATACCAGAATGTAGCATTATGGATGAATGTAGCATTATGGATGAATGGAACCTCTAAGCAAATCTCTCACCTGACCTCTCTTCTTCTGTCAATTACAGGTATGTTTCTCCCTGTGAACCACCACTCCCATCCTCCACTTGCTGTCTGAATGTTTATGGGACTACAACACCCAAGCGATTTTCCATTTGTATCGTGTATGTTTCTCCCTGTGAACCAACACTCCCATCCTTCACTTGCTGTGTGAATGTTTATGGGACTACAACACCCAAGAGATTTTCCATTTTTATTGTGTATGTTTATATGTAATGGAATGAATTTGTGCTATAATAACTTTCTCTGTATCTCCTACTGTGACAAGAGGCCTCTATGCCCATTTTTCCTTACTTGCAAATCTCCTTCTGCTCAGTAACATCCTCCACCCCTCCCACTGCCTGTTCCACACCTGGTATCTGATTTAAGATAGTTGACTATATAAGTGCACGTGTTAGGTCAGTGTTGACCTGGTCATTGATGCAATACCATAGATGCAATATCCATTAAGTGCAATTCCATAAGTGTGACTTCAGAATTATACCAGAATTGAAGCCAGAAATGAACCAGGAATGACCTTAAGGTAAACATTAAGTTAGTCTGCTTTATAGTCATACCACCCCCAAAATGCACTTCTATGCCACTATCATCACTACCTCCCTATTCCTCAAATTCCTTGCCTACCCTCACACACCCACACTGGACAATGACTTCCATATCTCCCCATCTATCCTACCCTCACACCTGACCTCTACTCTCCACCTCTTTCACAGCATTAAAACCTCTCTCACAAAACCTACAGAACCCCCTCTTGCTCTATCCCACACACACCTTCTCACACTCTCCCTGCTTCTCCTCGCTGCTGGGGACATATCTCCCAACCCCGGGCCCCCTCAGCGCATCCCCACTCTTATTTCACCTGCCCCTTACAGGCCAAGAAGCACAAACTCCCATAACCCCTTAAACATAAAGCCCATTCCCCTCACCCCCGCTATCCCTATCCCCATGTCTGGAGCTCTCTGGAATGCACGTTCTGTGGGCAACAAGCTTCCCTTCATCCATGACCTTTTCATCTCATGCAACCTATCCTTCCTTGGACTAACAGAAACCTGGCTGACACCCTCTGACACAACTTCCCCTGCTGCACTCTCTTATGGCGGGCTTCAGTTTACCCACACCCCCCGCTCTGGAAGTAAACATGGCGGCGGTGTCGGCCTTCTTCTGTCAGATACCTGCTCTTTTGTCCCCATTCCACCACTACCTTCCCTCACCCTCCCCTCCTTCGAGGTGCACTCTGTCCGCATCTACTCCCCCTCCAACCTCCAAGTGGCTGTTGTTTATCGTCCCCCAGGCCCTGCCACCGCCTTCCTTGACCACTTCGCTTCCTGGCTCCTTCACTTTCTTTCCACTGACATCCCCACTATTATCATGGGAGATTTCAACATCCCAATCGACACCCCCCGCTCCACTACTAACAAACTCCTGTCACTCTCCTCTTCCTTCGGCCTCACCCAGTGGACCTCTGGAGCCACTCATAAAGATGGACACACACTGGACCTCATCTTCACCCGCCTCTGTCCTCTATCTAACACCTCAATCTCTCCTTTACCCATCTCTGACCACAATCTGCTCACCTTCTCCACCAATTCCACCCCACCTGCCCCCTCTGCCCCAAATCTATTACTCCCCCGTAGAAACCTACAACACCTTAACCCTCGCACTCTCTCTGAATCTCTTTCTCCCCTCTCTACCATCTTCTCATTTGCTGACCCAGACGCAGCCACCACTTTCTACAACAACACAATCACTTCCACTCTTGACGTGGTCGCCCCTCTCACACACAACAGAACACGCAAAATCAACAGACAACCCTGGCACACAGACTCCACCAAACAGCTGAGGCGAGCTTCCAGAGCTGCCGAACGCCACTGGAAGAAAACCCGCTCCACTGCTGACTTCACCTTATACAAACAATCACTGCATACATTTAAATCTGCACTCGCATCAGCCAAACAGGATTACTTCACCACCCTCATATCCTCCCTGTCTCACAACCCCAGACAACTGTTCAAAACCTTCAATGCTCTCCTCCGTCCACCAGCACCCCCTCCCCCATCTCTCCTCTCAGCAGATGACTTCGCCACTCACTTCCTAAATAAGATCAATCTCATCAGACAAAGCTTCACCCTGCAGTCCCCTCCGCCTACCTCTATTCCTGCAGTGTCCCCACATCCCACCTCTACACCTGCTCATCACTATTCCCCCCTAACTTCCTTCTCTACTGTCACTCATGACAAGCTCTCCACTCTACTGTCCAAATCCAACCTCACTACCTGTAATCTTGACCCACTGCCATCTCACCTCATCCCTGACCTTAGTGCTGTCATCATCCCAGCCCTCGCCCATCTCTTCAACCTATCATTAACCTCTGGCATCTTTCCTTCCTCCTTTAAACATGCGGCCATCACACCCATCCTTAAGAAACCATCTCTTGACCCCTCCTCTCTGTTCAACTATCGCTCCATCTCACTGCTCCCCTTCACCTCTAAAATCCTCGAACAATACGTCTATCTTCAACTTTCCTCTCATCTATCCACCAACTCTCTCCTTGTCCCACTGCAATCTGGCTTCCGACCCCACCACTTTACAGAAACCGCCCTAACCAAAGTCACCAATGACCTAGCAACGGCCAAAGCCTCATGCCACTACTCTGTGCTTCTCCTCCTAGACCTATCCTCCGCCATTGACACTGTCGACCACTCACTCCTCAAACAAATCCTCTCCTCCCTCGGCATCATGGCCTTGGCCCTTTCCTGGATATCCTCCTACCTCAATGATCGGACATTCAGCGTCTCTCACTCATGCACCACCTACTCCTCTCGCCCGCTCTCTGTTGGTGTCCCCCAGGGGTCTGTCCTGGGCCCACTACTCTTTTCTATGTACACTCTTGGTCTGGGTCAACTAATAGCAGCGCATGGCTTTCAATACCATATGTATGCTGATGATACCCAACTCTACATCTCTTGCCCAGATATTATCTCTCTACTCTCCCGGATCCCTGTCTGTCTTTCGTCTATATCCTCATTCTTCTCCTCACGTCTCCTGAAGCTAAACGTGGAGAAAACGGAATTCATCATCTTTCCACTGTCCCACTCCATCCCTCCACCTGATCTCTCTATCACAGTCAATGGCTACACTCTCTCACCTGCTCCACAAGTCCGCTGCCTTGGGATAACCCTTGACTCCAATCTATCCTTCAAACCACACATCCAAACCTCACCTCTGCCTGCCGCCTCCACCTGAAAAATATCTCCAGTATCCGCTCATTCCTTAACTTTGAAAGCACAAAAATGCTTGTCATGCCCTGGTCATCTCACACCTAGACTATTGCAACATCCTTCTCTGTGGCCTCCCAGCTAGCACCCTCGCTCCCCTCCAATCCATCCTTAACTCTGCTGCCCGTCTGATTCACCTCTCTCCTCGATACTCTCTGCCTCTCCCCTCTGCCAATCCCTTCACTGGCTTCCCTTTGCCCAGCGAATCCAGTTCAAGTTAGTAACCTTGACTTACAAGGCTCTAAATAACAATTCCCCCCATACATATCTGCCTTAATCTCCAGCTATCTCCCCTCACGCAATCTCCACTCCTCACAGGACCTTCTTCTCTGCTCTCCCCGTGTCAACTCCTCACATAACCGTCTCCAAGACGTGCTTTCCCCATTCTCTGGAACTCACTGCCCCAACACCTCAGACTCTCCCCCACTCTTACCAGCCTCAAAAGCAACCTGAAAACCCATCTCTTCAGGATTGCCTATAACCAACAATAACCCCGCTGTCACTACACTATCCACAACCATGTCTGCCCCTCACCATCTGTCTCTTCCCACCTTCCTTTTAGAGTGTAAGCCCTTGCGGGCAGGGACCTCTCTCCTTCTGTACCAGTTGTTAGTTATTAATTTGTCTGACCTATTTGTTTGACCTATGTTATTGTATGTAAGAAACCTGAATGTACAGGGCTCTGGAACCAAGGGCGCTCAAAATTAAATAATAATAATCAAAAATAACTGCATTGTGCCTGTTTAGCTCCCGGTGGTGTAATTTGTATACTACAAATTACAACCTGTTCTAACATTCCCTAATAGCTCAGTGTAATATTAGGCTGATTCCCAAGTGAAAGGTCACTTGTTCGAATTGAGCAGCAGCCATGAAGGAGATTTCACAAGAAAAGAGAAACCACATCATCCAGCTCATCGATAGCTAAGAAAATTTTCAAACTGCACCATGTGAGGCCATGTCCATCCATTTCAAAACCAAGAGGTGAACGTCCAGGCAAAATATCAGTCAACAAGTTGGCTCATCACAAGGTCTATCAGTTCTGAGCAACAGACATCATGGTAGTGGAGGTGGCTTGTATGCTTCTTATTAATGTGATCATAGATGTTCATACAAGCATTGTGTTATGTGCATTGAACAGGTATGGAACGGTGGCCTGAAAAAAGATGAAGATGCTTAGACTTCAATATCATCATATGAAGCGTCAGCTCAAGTTTGCAAAAAAGTACAAAAAGTGGAGCATAAGACGAAAGGGGGGCAAATGGGTGCAAAAGGGAATCAAGGAAAAAGGAGCCTAACGGATCAAGAAATTAAACAAACTGTCAGGTTCGGTGGAGGAAGCCTGATGATATGAGGTTGTTTTGAAGCCAAAGATGTTGGATACTTGACCAGGATTGATGCTGCTCTCAATGCTGAGTTATATGTGAGTGTCCTACAAGATGAGTTACTTTGTAGAGCGACATGTATGAATTGGGCTGTACCAGTTTTCTGGCGTCAAAAAGTTTTAGTAGCCCTGTTCTATAGATTTATGAACAGTCACATTCCAAACTTTGACGCGTTAAGCGCCTGCACAACACTTTTTAATGCGCCAAAGATTTGGGGTGTTCTGGGAGTGTGTCGCACCACATTCATAGAACTAGACTCATTTTTGAATCTTTGATGCCAAATCTAGGTGCAAAAACATTTAGAACAACCAGACCAGGTTGAAGGTGGTGCCTGAGCCAGACTTGCCTATATGTATGACCTGCAGAAGAACAGGTTCATACATTCTGGCGCATTCTATACTACTTTAAAGCGATTTAGAACTGGCCGGTCAGTGCCAATGTTCATACATGTCGGCCATAGTGTTTCAGCAGGACAATGACCCGCAGTATATTTCAAGATTGGCAAAGAAATGGTTCAATGACACTAAAGAGTTGCTGGATTGGCCCCCACAGTCTCCAGACCTCAACCCAACTGAACACTTGTGGCTAGAGTTTAAGATAAATCTGTACAGTATTTGTACCCAAGTGAGTTGACCAGCATACCTCAACATTGGGAACATGTATGTAGAAGAGACCTGGGATCAGATTTCGGTAAAGACATGCTTGAATCTGTTGGAGGTCATGCCCCGAAAGATCTAGGCAGTGTTGAAAGCCACAGGCGGATTTACAAAATAATAGCAAAATAACAAAAAATTTAAATTTCGATTTTTAGGAGCAAAACACTAACAATGAAGTTACATGACAAAAATCTGCAGAACTAAGCATATGCTAAATAGAAGCAATTCAAATTTATGTATGATATAGCCAAGATGATTGTTTATAAAATGTGGGTAGTCTCACATTTAAAGCTGTAGTGGATGGTGAGATATGAATATGAAAGTCAAAAGTTCAAAACATTGCTGCCCTTTTGCTTGTCAATGTATGTACAGTATATGGACTCAATACTTTGTTGGGGCTCCTTTTGCATGAATTACTGTATCAATGCAGTGTGGTATGGAGGTGATCAGCCTGTGGTACTGCTGAGGGGTTATGGAAGCCCAGTTTGACTTGATAGGGCTTTTTAGCTTGGCTGCATTGTTGGCCCTGGTGTCTCTCATCATAGTTTCTCTATGGAGTTCAGGTCAGGTGAGTTTGCCGGCCAATTAAGCAAAGTGATACTGTGGTTATTAAACCAGGTATTGGTAATTTTGGCAATGTTGGCAGGTGCCAGGTCCTGTTGGAAAATTAAAACGACATCAACATAAAGCTTTTCAGCTGAGGGAAGCATGAAGCGCTCTAATATATCCTGTTAGACGACTGCGCTAACCTTGGACTTGATATAACTCAGTGGACCAACACCAGCAGATGACATGGCTCCCAAACCATCACTGACTGGGGAAACTTCATACTGGACCACAAGACGCTTGGATTGTGGCCTCTCCACTCTTCCTCCAGACTCTGGGACCTTGATTTCCAAATGAAATGCAAAATTTACTTTAATCTGAAAACAGGACTCTGGAACACTGAATACAGTCCAGTTCTTTTTCTCCTTAGCCCAGGTAAAACGCTTCTAACGCTGTCTCTGGATCATGACACAAGGAATGCGACAGTTGTAGCCCATGTCCCAGATGTGTCTGCTTGCGGTGACTTCAGCCACAGTCCACTCCTTGTGAATCTCTGGCAGATTCTTGAGAGGCCTTTTCTTGACAGTCCTTCCAAGGCTGCGATCATCCCTGTAGCTTGTGCACCTTTTTCTACCACACTTTTTCCTTCCACACAACTTTCCATTAATATGCTGTGATACAGCTTGCTATGTACAACCAACTTCTGTAGCAATGACTTTTGTGGATTCTCCTCCTTGTGGAGGTTGTCAATGACTGTCTTCTGGACAACTGTCAAGTCAGCAGTCTTCCCTATGATTGCGTAGCCTGCTGAATCAGACTGAGGGACCATATAAAGGCTTCAGAAACCTTTGAATGTGTCATCATGAGTCAACAATTTTGACTTCTCGCATTATTCTAATTTTCTGATACACTGAATTCTGGGTTTTTATTAGCTGTTAGCCACAATCATCCACATTAAAAGAAATAAATACTTGAAATCTATCACTCTGTGTGTAATGAATTTATACAAAATATGGCTTTGAATTATGAACATAAATAAATTTTTCAATGATATTCTAATTTTTTGAGCTGCACTAGTATAGCCATATGGCACTCAGAAAAGGGCCCTCTTACAGTATTTCACAAAAGTGAGCACACTACTCACATTCTTGTAAATATTGTTTTATATCTTTTCATGGGACAAATCTGAAGATATAACACTTTGATACAATGTAAAGTAGTCAGTGTACAGCTTGTATAACAGTTGTGTGCCCTCTTGTATCTCACTTTTGCTGACAGCGGTTTAGACATTGAAAGCTGTGTGTTGAGTTATTTTGAGGGCACACCAAATTTACATTGTTAAACAAGCTGTACACTGACTACTTAAAGGGGATGTATTGCTTCGTCAGTTAGCCTGTTTCAGTGCTCTCACAGTCTCTCAGTTACAGAAATTCAGGGGCGTTTCTTCCCCTCCCAGCTGGGTGTTTCTTAACCGAAGGGATGACATCATTCCCCCTTCACTATTCATGCTGGCTCCGTGTGTCCGCCTCTTCCCCCTCCACATGTCACTGTGTCTCTCACTATGCAGAGTATGTAAGAGCAGTTTACATACCACAGGCTTGCATTCATGTTACAATTGAATGCAGTCTTGTATAAACTCCTCCAGAGCTGTGCAGAGTGAAATGCTCTCGGCCCCTAATGCTCCTTCTATGTTTAAGCACAGTCGCACAATTGTGCTATTTTCTGATTATTGAAGCCCTGCAGTGTTATTCTGTTTCTTCTGACTGTGCAGAGTGAAAATGTGCCGGTCCCTTACTTTGAGTGAGAGGCCGGAATGCAAGCTCCGTGAATACAGCCCACCGGGACTGAACAGAATGTAAATGAGCTCTCAGCTAGTGAAATGCAAGGAGGAGGGATCCGACCAGGACTGAAGATCAGTGTAAACAGAAACAGAAGATAAGGGATCCTGTGATAACAAGACAGCTTTTCTAATGACATCCAATTGCAAAGTTGCTTGTATTCACTGTCCTCTTATCTGAAGGCCATTCAATGAAATGATACAACCCCTATAACGTTGTATGAAAGTGTCATATCTTCAGTGTTGTCCCATGAAAATATAGTATAAAATATTTACAAAAACATCAGAGGTTTCTGACTTTTGTTAGATGCTGTAGGTGCAAGAACACTGAACTTTTGTGTAGGAAATATCAAGTCAGTGGATTTCTGCTATCTAGCATTACTATTTGGGTTCTCTGATAT
The DNA here is from genome assembly GCA_025379985.1 of Phyllomedusa bahiana. NCBI lineage: Eukaryota > Metazoa > Chordata > Amphibia > Anura > Hylidae > Phyllomedusa > Phyllomedusa bahiana. The sequence goes on along the minus strand of JAODAL010005779.1, from coordinate 33,271 downwards.
GGCACTATTATCCATACAATATCAATTATTTCTGTGTATGCTGTGGTTTCAGTTTCCTGTCTTTATGTGGCGACATTGATCTCATTTTGCTATGTGGCCCTATGAATTCTAGTTACCCCTGTTGGTTAATGTACATTCATAATTTCTAACATGGCCTAAAATAACCTGAATTAATCTCCCCTATTTAATCTTATTTAGGCTAAGCAAATATAGCAATACAAGTCATGTGTGGTCTAAGTACACAAAACTTTTGTGTGTATAAACACAGCACATTATTCAAGGTTTACAGGATTCTCGTGTATGGTTTCACAATATTTGCTTTACATGATCTGATAAAATATTTCTCTGGAAGTGAATAACAGCTTTTCAAGTGCAAACATAATGCAACATAGAAGGTGAGTTAAAATGTAATATCATTATATCATGTGGAAATAAACTACAAATAAACCATTTGTTTTTTAGATTCAAAGCTTGTTCTTTTAATAAACACAAAGGGCGACATGTATGAATCCCGCCCGGTCGAGGCGCCATTTTCCGCCAGTTTCCCGGCGGAATCTGCGCCTGATTTATGTCGGGGACGGGGCGCGCTCATACATATCATGAAAAGTCTGCCGCGACTCGCCAGTGTGTTAGGCGAAGTGCGGCGCTGCGTCTGAGATTGTCCGCCGGAGGTAGTGCGATCATACATGCGGGGAAAAGTCCGCCGCGCCAGTGTGTTAGGCGCAGTGCGGGGAGATGGGCGCTGTGCGGCGCTGCGCCGAAGATTCGCCGTCCAAGGAGGTGCACTCGTACATGCGGGGAAAAGTTCCCTCCACCGCGCCAGTGTGTGTGGGGCACAGTGCGGGGACATGGGCGCAGTGCGGGACATTCTGCGCCGTGCGGGGCTGCGCCGAAAATCTGTTCCGATGCGAGACAGGCTGGAGCGGCGAGAAATCATTCCAGATGTCGGTGCAGAGTATAAATCCAAAATCGCCTTTATAAAGGCGTTCTACATTCTCAGGAAAAGAGCTGAAACCTAAAAAATACAAAATACATAAAACAAAATCACTTTCCAATATCCTAATTCAAGAACTGGGACTTTGTCGCTCCTATTCTGATTGGCTGAGCTAGCCGAGACCCCGCTAGCTCAGCCAATCAGCTCTTTTCAGCATTTTTACTGTATTTTGAATTATCCCGCCCTGGATTCTGATTGTCTACACTTCTCCATAGGCTAGAATGGGACTTTGTCCGCTCCTATTCTGATTGGCTGAGCTGGCTGAGACCCCGCTAGCTCAGCCAATCAGCACTTTTCAGCATTTTTACTGTATTTTGAATTATCCCGCCGGGGATAATTCCCCATAGCTTTTAATGGTTCACTGTCGCTCCGATTCTGATTGGCCGGTTTCTGCCGACCAATGAGAATAGGTTTCAGATTTTGAATTACTGTCTTTCCCGGCAATTTGCAATATCATATTTGTTGATATTGCGCCGTTCTAGAGTTTGGAAAAGTGATGTTTTTTTTTTATTATGTGTATTTTTTACGTGCAGCTCTCTTCTGACACTGTTTTCCGCCTTTATAAAGGCGATTTTTTCCTATTCATACTCCTGCTGCACGGAGCGGAGCGCCCAGATTTCTGTCGCGATCTTCGATCTGCTTCCTCGCATGTTCCGTTCTTGCTTCACTTCGCCTCCGCCGGAGCATTTCGACCAAGTCTGCTTGTCGGAGCGGAGCGCCGAGACTTCTGTCGCGATCTTCGATCCGCTTCCTCGCATGTTCGGATCCTGCTTCACTTCGCCGCCGCCGGAGGATTTAGACCAAAAAAAAGCTGGTCTGCCTGTCGGAGCTGCCGAGCGCCGCGATTTGGCGAGCCGCGATGGTACATGCCTCGGACTATACGAGCGCGCCGCGTCCCGCCCCGGAACGCCTACACCGCGCCCCACCGCGCCCACTGCCCGCCCTCTGCCCGCCCCTTCATGCGGACCGCAGCCGAAAGTGGCGAACGCTGGGTCCGACAGCGGGATTCGGGCTGGGAGGCGCAGTGTACGCCAGAAAACAGGCGTAAAGCCCGTTCATACATGTCGCCCAAAGAAAGAAACAAAGAACAATAGTACAAAAAGTACAAAACAGCATAGTAAAGGCTTGTCCACATCGGTGTTGGCATCCGTTGCAGAGGTAGAACCAGACTTGTTTTACAACAGACATCAACGGCGCACAGCAGACATCACTGACAACAATGCCATCCATCAGGTTACTGCTGTGGTGTTGTTTTACCAGAAAAAAATTGAGCAGCGCGTTGAGTTATTTTTCCATCCAAACGGAATTTGGGACGGAAGTTTATAATGGCACCTCCGGCACAAATTTAAAGAATGACTAAGGAGGGTAGAGCGTGGTGCTCAAAAAAATACAAAATGTAAGTGAGGTTGTTACTTATGTAAAAAAAAAAAAAAAAATGAAAAATTCTCTGTAATGGTCAGATTCAAATACAGTGGGTGTGATTACTCTACAGAGTAGTTTACTAAGCACGATGAGCTAGTTTGGGGTGAAAGGTAAAACGTAATTTTCGGAGAAAATTCAGCATACACTCTAGGGGTAAATCTTTTAGGCTGGATTCACACTGTACGGGTATCCCCTCGGATATCTGAAAAATGAATCCTGACGGATCCTGCAACAGATTTATAGGGAACAACATTGCAAGCATAGTCACTTTTGGACCGTGTTTCGTCAATGTACTGTAAACGCTTTTTATGCCTCACAAAATAGCAGGATAAGCCAAGATACACCTGCAACAATGGTCCCGAATGGGAATACAGAGCAGTGTGAACCCTTACTCTATTTACTTACGCTGCCATACATATGAGATAATGCTGATTGCATTGCTGATTGGCCTGGTTGTACCTATATCGGGCATGTTAAATCCCAGTCAATATGAACTTACCAGATAAGGCAATGACTATTATGCAGAATTTTACAAAGGCATCTAAAAGCAATGAAGGCAAAAATGTAAATACAGTTTAACAGTGCAGAAAAATACTGTGGAAAAGCACAATAAAAACACAGTTAAGGTTAGTCACGGCATTAAACAGTATAATGTTTGAACATGCGGAGATCACATAGCAGTGAGCTCAATACTCTGTAAATACATGTAAAGACATTAAGTTTAAAGGTCCTTTTACACCTGGTAATGATTGCTAGTTTGGAGCAATGATCGATTAATTTTAAGTTGATCGGTGTTCACTTACCCCTGCACAGTTGTCAGGCAGTGATCATTGGTATGACAAATCATTTATACTTTACGTTCATTTGTGTGGCTGTTCAATTTTAATATTTGCAAATGATAACTTTTTAGGCTGTATAACAGAGACGATCAGACGAACAAACAGTAATTGGTCCATATAAAAGGCCCTTAAAGCGGTGTCCCACCAAAGACATTGATGGCCTATTGATGTCTGATTGGTAGAGGTCGCACCGCTGAAACCCGCACCTATCTATAGAACTAGCCACAAAACCTCTCTGTTTTGAACGGAGAGGTCCTGAGAGTCTCCCATTGGAATCCAAGGGTATTCTGAGTACAGCCAAGTACAACTCCTTTAAGACATACTACAGGCAAGTATTGGATAATAGGCTAAAACTAAAGCCCTTCCATAAAGACCCATGACTTCTGGCTTTTGTAGTTTTTCTCTCAGATCCACAGGAAATAAGTCTGGAAACAATCAAACCATCCAGAGGACCTAATATATAGTAACTCCAGAAACTCTTGTTTGTAGGTCCAGTGAATCTTGGTGATGCTACAGATAAGAGGGAATTATTTTGCTGTTAGAGAATGGAGAGTAACTGTTGCATGGCCTTTTTCTAGCATAGACCTGTTGCTTCAGGAAGAGATTTACCAGTAAGAATTGATTTTGAAGCATGACAGTTTACCAGGGAAATTCTGAGGAATTTCTTCTTATCTTTCTGAAATGCATAGGTGAAAGCCATGATTAGAGAAGGTCAACTAAGCTGTTAACTGGAAACAGAGCTCAAGTGAGACATGACTGCTCCCAGATCTGACCAGCCACATAGTCCAATATCCTGCAGATAAACACATCCATTCCAAGCTAACTAAAGTTCCATGCAGATCTGCAAAATGGTCGTGGTTTGCAACAGATGCCAATTTGGTTTGCAAGATCCATAATGGATCTGAACGGTAGTTCAATGGTTTTTAATAGGGTCCATCTGGATTCTGTCAAGGTTTGCATTATTATTATTTTTTCAGAATTGTAAGGTGTCAACTGAAGAGCCATGTCATTTAACTAATTTCTAGTAGCTCTACATGTTGTACCTCATCATGGTTGCAAATCTTAAGGTATTATTTAACTGTAAGACTGCAAAATTGCAGTGCCCATACAGTTGCTTGATGGTCTTGAGAAAGGGCCAGAATTGCTACACCTTAAAATCAACCTATACTTAAGGGGTATTCTCACCACGTACATTGGCTTTAATAAGTAGGTAAATAAAGATTATTAAAAATTACATTGCTGTTCTGATTTTGCTTTCTTCCAGAGCTAAATGAGTTCTTATCTCCTGCTTGTGTATGCAAGTTTCGCTAGGTTACCAACTATGGCAAAGATGGTAACATCATTCCCTGCTGTGTCTTATCAGCAGCACAGGAGCTTGTTTATGTTTCTTACTGACAAATTTTAACCCTTTAGAGCTCTTCCACCTTCTGTCCTGCTGTTAAAACCCTTACATTACCAATGTTCCTCTAAGAGGTTCAGCTAGGAATAGCAGAGCTGAAATGTCATTAAATGCTGTAGAATTGCCTACAGCCTGAACAGAAAGTGGGAACCTAAAGCTGCTTGAAGAACAGGCTCTGTGAAACAGCATTGTGAGAAAACTCCTTTATGAATGGCTCTTTTGTAATATGACCTCAATAACTACTCATTTGACTCCTCAGTACAGTCAAGCAAACAACTGTGCATTTTATGGTAGCGTGTTAAATTACTATTAAAGGGGTTTTCTCACTACGCAGATCTACAGTCACAGGTAGCTTTTCTTTTACTCTGGTCTTGTCAGGCTATGAGTGGTTCTATAGCAGTAATTAGTATATTTAGCATCTCTGTAACTAGCTGAGCTGTTACAAAGACAAAGTGCAGGAGAGTTTATCCCAACCATGGTGACCTCACTCCATGCTGTCTACTCTCATCAGATAGCAGAGATATGGCCAGGTAACCACAGAAAGTTGTGTGCAATCAGAGCAGGTAAAATCTCTCTTATCTCCTTAGTAAAGTAGGTTGAAAGCTATTCTTTGCAGTGTGAAAACCCCTTTAAGAATGAATAGGTAAGTGAATGACTGTGTGGGTTTTGAGGTATTGGGACTCTACAGCTACCAATATAAAAGACAGTGTTCTCTAGAAGACATAAGTAGTCACTTTTACAGCAGTGACTTTACCCTGCTTAAATTCAACTTGTGGGCATTACTGACATGTTTGTAATTATGTTGTGTAGTTCCTATGTTATTCCTCCTATACATTCGCTACCAACCTGTCAGCTGGGTGTTACCAGTAGGGGGGGTCCCCTTGCATATTCTGACACTGTCCAATCAGTACTTTGCAAAGTCAGTGTAGAAGTGGCTCAAACCCTTTTGGTAGGTAACAGCACAACACAGAGTTATAAGAAAAGATGCTCCAGAATTGTTATTCCATACTATTTACCAAAACAGACATGTCAGCAGATGAACAGGTACTCTTTAAAGATATCTGGCATGAGGTCACAAATGTTGACCAGGATATTCATTGTATAATTCTTTACCTGTCCTTACACCAAGATTTTCATCGCAAGTGATGACTCGAAGGTAGCGCAGTCTAAGGGATTCCCCAGTATTTACCAGACTACACCGCAAAGCTGGATGGACCAGGTGGCTACCCCTGACATGGCTGCTCGCGGTGACAGCTGATGTGCCAGTGAACTACACGGAGAGCAGGCAGGGACGTTGTCGGGTTGGGGCAGGCGACAGACAGGAAGGTGCAAACACATGGCTGCACAGAAAATCAGCAAGCAGAGGAGGAGACCGGACACTGGCAGGGAGTGGAGGAGGGAAGAGTGACCTGCTGAGGAGCCACAGCATGGACACATCCACAGACTGGGACACGACGGACCGTGGCACGTTCCATGACATTATTCCCCTTTAAGCACCCTCTTCTTCTGACATAGAAGGAATTGATGGGTTTCCTGCCAGACACAGATAGATCATGAATTTGGGAGTCCACAGCAGGAATATCAGATTGGACGGGCAAGGGAAGAGGAGGTTGAGGATGTAGTACATAGACAATGCAGAAGGGGGAAGCCCTTTTGGACTCAGAGTCAAGATGATTCTACGAAAATTCAGCCCAGAGGAGAAGCTGAATCCATCTTGTCTGGAGGAGACGAAATGGTGGAGGTCGTTCCTAAATGCTTAGTTCACTCTCTCCACTTCTGTGTTAGATTGAGGGTGGTAAGCTGATGAAAAGTCTAGCTTGATCTGCAGACGGGATCACAGAGCTTGCCAAAATTTTGAGATAAACTGTACTCCCCGGCCCAACACAATGCGAAGAAGTAGGCCATGGAGACAGAAAATATGACAAAAGAATTGGGATGCGTGCTAAGGAGCCGAGGGCAGACTAGACAGAGGCATGAAGTGAGACATTTTCAAGAAACGATCAGTAACAACCCAGATGACTGTGAAAAGGCGAGAAGGTCTTAAGTGGGTTTTAAAAATTCCTTGCGATGTGAGTCCAGGGCTTTTCTGGAATAGGCAGAGGTAACAGGAGGCCAGTGGGTCTCTGACGTGGAGCCTTGTTGCAGGCACAGGCTGGACAAGCAGTCACAAAATCCTTGACATCCTGGTTGAGGGTTGGCCACCAGTAATGTCATTCAATTAATAAGAAGTTGCTAAAAAATTCCGTCCCAAAAGCAAGCTTAGGGAGTGACCCTACTAAAAGAATTTGTTTTTCAGAGAAGGAAAAAATAGGTCTTTGGGGGAAAAGGTACTTGGAGAGAATGGGTTGCAACAGAGAAAAAAAACAATGGGAAATATAATTTTGCTGTGGATGAGTCTAGCAAAAAAGTAACGGGAAAAGAGGGGTTTTTGTGAGGAGCATCGCTTTAACATTCTTCTCCATGGGCCTAAAATGTAGTAGGAAGTTTAATCAGGAGAATAAAAGAGACCATCAAGCTGGAGGAAAGTTAGTATTGCCCCTTTTTAAGGGGGTACAAAGTTTTTTGATTGGAATTTCATGGGTTTTCCCCTTTTTAATAAATGGAAATTTTGAGTGCAATTTAGGGTAAAAACTCCAATCCATCGTTATGTAGTTCCTTGGCCAAGAAGGTTTTGGAAGCATCCCTGGCTCCAAAAGGACAAACCACTTCAAAAAGAAAGGTTCTCTCCAAAGTGTTAACTATTGAAAAAGCAAAAAACAAGGGGCCAACTTAAAGTTCAATGACTGGCAAAATTAAAAACCCCAGTAAGGGTTTCCCTATTTAAACCTTTTTAATTCCTCCAAATTTTTTGAGGTGCAATTTAATAAACCGGCCCCCCAACCCCAACCTCCCTTATTGGAACTGCACTTGGCAAGTCCCCGGTTCCCCAAAAAGCCCCACAATACACCCCTGCCCCAAATTTCCCAAGCAAAAATTTTGACCCACCCTTTTTTGGTTAACACTCAATTTCTGATGGGTGTCCCTTCCCCAAAGGGAAGGTTTTAAAGGAAAACCAAGTACATTTTTCCCCCCCGGGGTTTTTAGAGGCACCCCCCTCCAGAAAGCATCCACCAAGAAAAAAGGCTTTTTTGGGTAAATATCAAGGGCTTTCAAAAGCAGTTTTAAAGGAAAGCCAATCCACCTTTCTCGGCTTGGATTCCCTTCCTTGCGTTGGGGGCCAAAATCAAACAGGGTTAGAAGTAAAGGGAAAATGAAAACTAAACCAAAACCCCGGGGGTTGGTTTTTAAAACCCGTTTTAAAACTAGGACAAAAATGGGGTTAATAGACAAAGCCCTGGAAAAAAATTAGAAAAATCATCAAATAAATAACCAGACTAAATTTTCGGAAGATCCTTTTTGCCCCAAAACTTTGAAAAGAATTTTTAAACTCAAAAACCAAAAAACCAAGGTACTCAGGGGTTTGGCGGTCTTCTTTGTTTTTTGGATATGAATCAAGTCCTAGACTCCTTGTAGGTCAAGCTTAGGTGTAGACCTTGGCCCCCTTGAATTTTCAATCGAAGAGCTAAAGGATTTAGAGGCAATGGATGGTTTTTGGGGTAAATGTTTAGGCCCCAAATCCCAAGGTTTGGAAAAAAATTTTTCCTAAAAAAAAATCCGGCAAAAGTGGGGGGAAAAAATTTTCGATGAATTCCTTCTGAATTTGTTTTTACAGAGAAGTTTCTGAGGTTTCCTTTAAAAGGGGAGAAAACTGTTCTAAAGGACAAAGGGTAGCTCAAGGAAAGGGGGGGCCCGGTAGGTGATCAATAGGGCAGTCGTAGACCCTGAGGTGGGGGTTTGCCTGCTTTCCAGAACCATCTGTGAATTTTAAAATTTGGGTTGGCGCTCGGGGAGCCGGGAAAAAAGTGTTGGCGAGAGTTTGTGAATGGAAGGAGGTGGCCCAAGGTTCGTGGACCACTTTTGCCCCAAGGAAAACGTCCACCTTTCCAGTTGTATGGGGCATGTGTTTTTGCAACTGGAAAAAGCCCCCAAGGAAAAAGTGCCAAGGTGGAGCATGAAAGAATGTAGAATGCAATCTTCTTCTTGTGAAATGCCCCAAACCCTGAAAGGTTATTTGGGGTAAGTTACTAAAAAAGAGCAGGTAGGACCTCTCTGTTGATGGAAGAGATTACCAGAGGCTTGTCCAATCATAGTTTCATAGTTTGCAAAGCCGAAACAAGACATAGTCTTCCCCAGTTCAGCTTTTTTGCTAAGTTTTTAATCCAGGGGAAGGCAAAAACCCCCATGGGAAAGAACCCAATTTTTTCCTCAGTTTGGGAAAAAATTCCTTCCCGCTCCAATCTTAAAACAAAAAAAAAAAAATTCCCTGGATACCGCCCTACTCCGAAACCTGTCACTAAAAATTGTTATATTATTACGCTCCAAAAAATGCATCCAAACCCTTTTTAAAACCTTTGTTATTAAATTAAACCCTTTTGAAATTTCCTTTGGTGGATTTCCCCCGTGTGACGGAGGGTGGACCCCTTGGGCCAAACGCAACGATGATAGCTAAGCCACGCCGGGGAACGGAGTCTAAGTAGCCCCTCGGTTTTACCAGGGCCCCCCGCAAAGCGGGATGGATTGCTGCGGCGTGAGGTACCAGGTCGTTCCCCGGACGTGACTTGCTTGCGATGGCAGGGGGTACAGGTGGTACAGAAACGTAACCCAGAGGCGTTGTCAGAAAAGGGCAGAGGTCGGGGGTGGAAAACAGCCAAGGGCCCGGAAACGTAAGCAAGGGACTGGTACACAGGAAATCAAGACTAAACTCCAAAATCTAAAAAAGCACCAAGAAAACACCAAAAAGCTGGCGGGGAATGTTGGGGGCGGATACCTTAAATAAAACCCAGCCCCCGAAAATGGAACCAATTATCGGGCGCGGGCCCCTTTTTAAATTTAGAGAAGTCGGCCGGGCGCCTAGAGCAGGGGCCCACGCCCCACGGCGGCCGGGAGCGGCATTCACAGGAGTGCGGACAGGTAAGAGACGCGGCGCCGGGACCGGGACAGCAGGGGGAAGGTCGTGGGCAGCCGACAGGTTGGCCTCCGGTTCCCACGACCGCTCCTCCGGCCCGAACCCCTTCCGCAAGAGGAAGAAACCGCTTCCCCTCACTGTTTCTGTCCCAGCACCCCCTTGACCTCAAAGATGTTGTCAGATTTGGCCCACAGGAGAAGGGAGACAGCCCCCGGGGGGAAGCGATTCAGTACCCCCGGCTTGAGAGAGAGAATGGAAGAAGGGGTTGGATGGCGGGTAGGAGGCAAGCGGAGCTTGTAGGACACGGATTAAGTCGTTGCAGTACCCCAAAGTACCCCCATATTTGGGCCTAAATTTAAGAAGGGACCTTAAAGTGAAAATATTTGGTGGCCAACCCAAAAAACCCATCGCCCGGCCAAAAAGGGGCGGGGGGCCGACGGTCCTGTCGCCCGGCTTTGGTGCGAGCAGAAAACCCGTAGCAGGGCCCGCGCGTGGTGTCAGGAGCCTTGATGTCCCTTTTTGGGGATCCACGCGGGACATGACACGAGGGGCGGAGGGGAGAGGGAGGCGGGGGGTAAACCCCAAAAAAGACAAAAAAGGGGGAGGCCCCAGCAGATCCCCGAATTAAAGAGTTTTTGGAAAAAAATTTCCAGGGAAGAAGATCAGACCGTTATCTTGAGGGCGGAACAAAATGCCTCAGGAGGGGCCCAACACCTGGTTAACCCTCTCAACCTGCCATTGGTCTGAGGGTGGTATGGGGAAGGAAAACTATCTGGGGCTGCAATTGACCCCAAAAAACCCGCCAAAATTTGCAATTAAAATTGGGCTCCCCTATCTGAGACAATATGTAAAGGGAGGGGCCGTTTCAGAGGGAAAACGTGACTGAAAAAAAAAGTTGGGCCCGTTGGGGGGGAGAGGGTTTTTAAACCCCCCCAGTGGGGATAAAGTGGGCCATTTTGGAAAAAAGGGGTTCCAACCCCGATGACCGCGTTTCCCTGAGGCCGGGAGTCAGTAATGAAGTCCCTGGCTACATGGGTTTCCAGGGTTTTTTCCGGCCCCCGGGGCGGCTGAAGAAGGGCCCGGGGCTTGAGGCGAGGAACCTTTTTTACGGCACAGGAGGTGCAGGCTGAAAAAGTCCCCATGTTTTCCCGAGCAAGAGTAGTCCACCGTATAAAACGGGGGGGGACCAAATTTAAGAACCCATGTACTCCTGGGTGCCCCGCCGTATGAGAAGAGTGTCCCCATTCAGGTTCTAGGGCGAAAAGGCAGGTCACACTACGTCTTCCCGGGGGGGGGGTGCGGGGTCCCGGGGGCAGCCTGACGAGGCTCCGGGGGGACAATGTGCTGGGGAGGAGGTCAAGCCCCCGTATCCCAGGAAGAGATAGAGCTCAGCCTGAGGTTTTTCTCGGGGGAAAATGTAAGCGGAATAAAAACGGGCCAAAGAATATACCCCTGGGTTGCCGGGGGTTCAGGCGTTGAGCCGACTGAAGTACAGAAAGGTTCTTATGGTCTGTGAAAAAGTCAAGAGGGGGTGAGCCCCCCCCAGCAGATGACGTCATTTTTCTGAGCCAGCTGTAAAGGCCGTAATTCTCGATCACCCATGGTATAGTTTTCTCGGCAGGAGAGAAAAATCTTGGAAAAAAAAAACCCCAGGTAGTAGTTTTCCGCGGAGGATTCTGCAGGAGGACAGCACCAGCGCCGACCCAAAGAAGCATCCCCTTCCCGAATAAACGGACAGTTAGGGTTGGCGAGACGGAGGAGCGAAGCAAAAGCCGCTTTTAGCGGTTGAAGGGTTTTTGGGCCTTGGGGGCCCGGGGTTTGGGATTGGCATTCTTTTCCCAGTCAGGGCACCAAGGGAGCCCCAAAATTGAGGAAGTGGGGGGTAAATTGCCTATAATAATTAGCAAATCCCCAAAAAAATTGACTGGCCGAAGGCCCCCGGTTTTGGCCCCTGCAGACCCCGGGGAGTTTGGAGGGCTCCTCCCGGGCCTTTATAGGCGATGACCCTAAAAAGGGTAAGCTGGCACGTTCAAGAGGCACTTTTGGGGTTTTGGGAAAGAGTGAGAGTGCGGGTGCTGGGACCTGGGGGACATGGTGGCGATGGTCCGAGATCAGGGGAGAAAATGGAATATCTCCAAAATTGCGATTCACGCATAGATAGGTCCCGAAAGATTCATTAACAAAATTCTGAAATTTTCTGCCGGGGCGTGGCAGAGACGAAAGGATAACCAAATATCGAAATGGGCGTCCCGTGTTTAAAAGCCCCTTTTCATTCATCGCCTTCCCTAATGCGGATTAAAATTTTTGGGGCCCCCCATAGTTCCCGTTTAGAAAAAAATTTTCCCCTTTGCAAAAGGGGGGGTCAAGAGTTCGGGGGATCAAGGGCAAAAGAATAACGGTTTTTTTTGGTAGTTTTATTTAAGCCCCGATGTCGATGCAGGGCGGAGGGACCCGTCTTTTTTTTCCACGAAAAAGAAGCCCCGGCCCCCCAGCCGGAGACGAGGAAACCCCCTTCGGATGAAATCCCCTTTGCGGGGTTTTTCCTTGATGTATTCAGGGCATCATTTTTTCTCGGGAGGAGAGAGGGTAAACCGGCCTCTGGGGGGAAATACACAGGTTGCAGGTCAATGGGACAATCATATGGCCCGGTGTGGGGAAGCGTTTCGCCTGACTCCCGAAAAGAATCGGCAAAGTCCCCGTATGGCAAGGTAGACCTGGAGGAGGCTTGGCGACTTCCCGGGGGTGACCCTTTAGGAGCGAGTTGCGGCTTTGACGGCAACGAGGGGAGACACGCGGAACCCCAAACCATGACTTCCTGTGCTCCAATCCCAAAATCGGGGGTTTGGGCCCCGTAGCCCCAAGGGGGGGCCCCGAAGGATCTCCCCAGGAGGTCGAGGGAGGCAAGAAGTTTGCAACGTTCCTTGTGAAGGGCCCCAATTTGCAAGAAAAGGGGGGGCCTACGGAGGGGATCGCGTCCTTAAGGCATTCGCCACTGACCGAGGGATGAACTAGGTTCTGCAACGGGGTCACGGAAGACGAAACTGGTCACAAGTTCGGGGGGCTTATGAAGTTTCCTGTGATCCCGAATAATAAAGGCGGTGGCTGAAAGGGTTTTTTCCCCGGGGAAAACCCAATTTATACGGGCAATGGTAAAAGGGGGAGAGGCCGTTCTGAACCCCCAGGGTTGCCTTCCTACGAGCCCTGGTGCGGGGGAAATTTTTCCGGGCGCCCGGGGCAGTCCCCCTGAAATGGCCGAACCGCCACAATAGAAGCAAAAGCTGTTCAGACGCGCGAGAAAAAGTTCCCCCTGGGACAGGTGGGTCTCTCGACCGCTTTGGGTTTCCCCTTCAGAGGCCTTTTGGAGGGGAAAGGGGGCCCTGGAACGTGGGAGCCAAGGGGGGGGAAACGGGTGGACGGCAGTTCCCCCTTGTAGGGGGAGCTCTTTTTGCCTTTTGGCGAAGGGAAAATCCCCTCGAGTGGGAAAAAGGATTAGGTCATCCAAGGCAGCTGGTGATCCCAGCGGCAGCTCTTCCTTGAAATTTGCACCGAGAGGCCTTGCAAAATGTGCCACCAACGCTTTTGTTGTTCCGTCCGCTCCCAAGCAGATGGGGGTGCGAAACTGCATGAATACTGACCGAAAGGGTGTCCCCCGACGTAGCCGGACAGGCTGGGCAGGTGGAAAAAAGTCGGCCCTGGTTCCCCGAAGACCGTGCGGAACCCCCGGGGAGGAAGGTTTGGAGGGCCGCCGTCAGAGGATCCCCCCGATCCCATAGTGGCGTAGCCAAAACCAAGGGTTTCCAGACAAGAGGTGATTATGAGGCCACCCTTGGCCCCGCTTGTAGGGGGAAATTTGGGGCCCCTCATTTTTGAGATGGATGGAGCCCGGCTGATGAACCCTCGGACTTTTGGGGTCTCCATGTGCGTTGAGGGGGAGGGCAGATGCAGAGAAGGTCCCCAAGCCGGAGGAGGTAGGGCAAGGATGCGGGCAACGGGGGGTGGCCCGGGGGGCGGCCGGCCAGCCGGTGGAGGCGACGAGTCGCCCAGGTTCTGCATCTGGCCGCGAGCGGTCGATACGTTGATCTGCTGGGGACAGCTGTAGTGCTGTCCCGGGTCAGGCAAGGTACCCCCTGGCGGAATCCATGGCCAGTTGTATGTGCGGGGGAGTGGGCCCCTGGGCCAACGCAAACGATGATAGTAAGCCACGCCCGGGAAAGGGTCTAAGTAGCCCCCCCGGGTTTTACCGAGCCGCCGCAAAGCCCGGGGGATTTCTGCGGGTGAGGCTCCGGTTGTTACCCCCGGGCGTGACTTTCTTGCGATGGCAGTCGGGGTAAGGTGGGGACAGAAACGTAATCCAGAGGCGTAGTTGGGGACAGGTAGAAGGTCAGGGCAGGCGGCAGAGGTTCGTAGTCAGAGACGGGCAGACGGTCAGGGCAGGCGGCAAACAGGCAAGGTCAGGAAACGTAAGCAAGTGGACTGGTACACAGGTAATCAAGACTAAACTCCAAAACTCTCAAAACGCACCAAGAACACACCAACAGACTGGCAGGAAGTGTTGGGGGTGGATACCTTAAATAGAAAAAGACGGAAACAGAAACATGGCCATACTCACTGCTAGTAAAGCTGAAGTGAGCCTAAACACAGCCCAGAGGCAGCACACGCCCCCATGCTATTAAAGAACCATACCATGGTGCAGCTAATGGGTAGTGTCCCATACATCTCTCCACTAGGTGGACAGAAAGCTGCACCTTAAATTGACATCTATTCACATAGCATGCAAAAAAGCAAAAACGCCACAGTACCATACGTTGGGAAACTATACAGATACAAAAATACCCATAAGACAATCGCTCTCACACCTTCCACGCATGGGGGGGCGGCGCTGGTATTCTACTTGCATCCAGTCCCCAGTACTGTTGGGCAAAAAAACTATTTTACATACTGGAAAAAACATCAAATATGAGGTATTAGTTTAACATAATGGCCATTATATTGTAAGCCTGCAAGCCAAACGTCACGGCTCCTCATCTATTGCAGGTCCCTACACTCCCTTAAAATCACAAAATATACAGAAAAAGGGGAAAAAAAAATACTCAAGAAAAAGACGGAAACAGAAACATGGCCATACTCACTGCTAGTAAAGCTGAAGTGAGCCTAAACACAGCACAGAGGCAGCACACGCCCCCATGCTATTAAAGAAAAATACCCAGGTGCAGCTAATGGGTAGTGTCCCATACATCTCTCCACTAGGTGGACAGAAAGCTGCACCTTAAATTGACATCTATTCACATAGCATGCAAAAAAGCAAAAACGCCACAGTACCATACGTTGGGAAACTATACAGATACAAAAATACCCATAAGACAACCGCTCTCACACCTTCCACGCATGGGGGGGTGTGCTGCCTCTGTGCTGTGTTTAGGCTCACTTCAGCTTCACTAGCAGTGAGTATGGCCATGGTTCTGTTTCCGTCTTTTTCTTGAGTATTTTTTCCCCTTTTTCTGTATACCTTAAATAGAACCAGCGCCCGACAATGGACCAATTATCGGGACGCTGGCCCTTTAAATTTAGAGAAGTCGGCGCACGCGCCTAGTGCAGCGGCCACGCGCATGGCGGCCGGGAGCGGCATTCACAGGAGCGCGGACAGGTAAGAGACGCGGCGCCGGGACCGGGACCGCTGGGGGATGGTCGTGGGCAGCTGCTGCTGCCGCGCCGGATCCCCTGCGAGCAGGGTGACGGTCGCGGGGGGGCAGCGGAGCCCGCGACCCCCGTGACACCCAGTCTCTCGGCTCTAACAGTAAAGAATCCCTTTCTATGTTTATGTAGAAACTTTCTTTCCTCAAGACATAGAGGATGTCCCCTTGTTCTAGATATAGTCCTGGATATAAATGTCCCTCCAAAGCCGTCTTTTCTCTAAACTAAATAATCCTAATCTTGCTAATCTTTCTGGGTATTGCAGTCCACCCAGTCCTTTTATTATTTTTGATCTTTTTGATTTTCTAATCCTACAAGAAATGTTCCTTGCCACAACAAAACAAGCAGAGATTCTGGTTGCATCTACGGGTGCATGGATTCATCTCAAGGAAACATTGATTGAGGCAGTGGAGACCACTGAAACACTGGTGTGAGACATGGAAATCTGAAGGGCCAGGAAGATTCTTTTTGTTGGCTTAGCTCTGGTTGACTTTTGCCGAAACAGATATCAATTCTGATGGCAAGAGTAATGAGGTCATCCAGTGTAGTAGGAAACTAGTTCGTCCTTAATTTGCCTCCCCAGAAAGTCACTACGAGAGCCTCATTATTTCAGTCTAGCCCAGAGGACGATGTGCAAAACTATATGGCATATTGCCCTACTGTGTAATCGCCTTGAGTGAGGAGCAGAGTTGATGGGTGGAAAAGGAGACGGGGCAAAAACAAGACTGCAGTCCCGCAGATGGAAGGACTACAGCAGGTGCAGATGCAGCTACCAGGAGATGAACTGCAATACCTTGTAACATCTGAAAGAGTTGTTATTGAAGGGTGGCTTGACGGGCCACTTGGGCCACAAGGTCATGGATGTCTGGCAGAGGCACTTTGGTGGGATCCATGGCCCCAGTTTTTTACTGTCACGAAAGCAGTGTTGGTGGATTCACTGGATCACCGTGAGTAATGACTTGAACCACGGCAGGTCGCGGAGTCTAAGGAGATCCCTGGTATTCACTAGAGCCCACCTGGCCGGTTGTACTTGGCTGTGGGGGATTCCCAGGTTGCTACCACTGACTTTTCTCTAAACTAAATAATCCTAATTTGTAATTTTTTTTGGGTTTTTTGCAGTCCACCCCGTCCTTTTATTATTTTTGATCTTTTTATTTTCTAATCCTACAAGAAATGTTCCTTGCCCCAACAAAACAAGAGAGATTCTGGTTGCATCTAGGGTGCATGGATTCATTCAAGGAACATGATTGAGGGAGTGGAGACCCCGAAACCTGGTGTGAGAATGGGAAAACTGAAGGGCCAGGGGAAGATTCTTTTTTTTTGGCTTAGGGCTCTGGGTTGACTTTTGCCGAAACAGATATCAATTCTGATGGCAAGAGTAATGAGGTCATCCAGTGTAGTAGGAAACTAGTTCGTCCTTAATTTGCCTCCCCAGCCAATGTGCCCCAAAAAAGTATGGAGGAGGCAGGGGGAATGTTTTGGGCACGGCAATAGATCGGGCAGGCAGGAATAGTCCTAAATGTAGTTGAGGGGGTTTAACATGGGAACATGATAAAATGGGAAACACAGGTCAGGGAAAACCAAAAACTGCCCAAAGGGGCAAAAGGAAAGGGGTGTGATAAAGCACCTGGCAAAATGCCATTGGCCCCAGGAAAGTTGGGTGGTGCGCTGAACTTTTAAATCGGGAAAAACTGCAGGCCCCCGGGGACTTGAGTGGATAGAAATAAACAGGGCCCAAAGAGAAAAGCAGTGGGGTAAAAAAAGGGAAAACAAGCCCGTGGCGGGGTAGCGGAAAATTTTTAGTGACCTTTTTGGGGGATTTTCACAGAAAAGGGTGCACCAAAGGAGGGGGGCTTAACCCTTTGGATTTTGCCATGAAAAGAAGAGACCCTTTTGGTTTTCTGGGGGGGGTTATTACTTAGAAGTTCTGCTTACGTACCAAAAGGGGAAATTTGGGGCCGGGAAAAACTAGGGGGATTTAAAATTTATTTTTTTTTGTTCTTTTCCTTTTAAATTTACTCATTTTTTTAAATTACTTTAAAAACTTTTTTTTTAACTTCTGAAAGGTAAGAACATTTCACATGTAATTGCAATGATATCTTTCTGTAGTTTAGAAAATTTAATATAAGTTTTAATTTTTTCCCGTTTCACTGGGCATGTGACTTTGGGGACTCTTTAAAGGGTATCTAAAATAATCTAAAAAAATCATCAAGGGGGGGAAAAGGAAAAAGGGGTTTTAAAGTGTTTTTTTATTTTTTGGGAGAAGATTGTGGGATAAGATTTGCTTTTGGGTACACCCCAACTGGGGAAAAACCAGAAAAGGGGCCCGTTTAACCACGGCAAAGGACAAAAAAATGGTTGGTTTTTTCGGGCCCCGGTATTTAAAACTCGTTTTGGGCCCGTGCACAGGCCTGGGGGGAATGCTTTTCCGGGGTTTAAAGCGGAGAAAAGCCCCCCCTCCTTCCCCATAGCATGTTATATTCCCCCCGGAAAAACCCAAATGGAAAATAAAACATGTTTTTTTTTTTTTTGGCCCGCCAGGGGCCCTAAAAAAACCGCTGGGGGGAAAATCGGGTGCAAGGGGCCCGCTCCCCGGGATTTTTACTTTAAAGGTCCTGAAAAAGTTTTTCACCCGGTTTTGCAGCCGTTTTTTAAAAACCAAAAAAACCGGCTGAAAAAACCAGCTAAAAAACCCCTGACTGGGGGGGACAAAGGGGCCTAAGAGGGGAAATAGAAGTAACAAACCACCATTAAAAAAGTTTTTTGGGGAAAATTTGTTTAATGTATGTAATTTTCTTTAATTAGATTTGTTTGATTTTATTCTTTGATAGTTGTAGCTTTTCTTTTCTTTTCATTTATACAAGCTGTCCTTTCTGCAGCCATATTACAGGGACAGACTTTTGAAGAGACGAAAGAGCCCAGGGGGTTATTAGCAGCTAAAATTAAAGGGGGAGTTTGTCAGGGTAATTCTTATGATTTTTACATTCCCAAAAATAGAGATAAAAGTCCCATTCCTCTCCCCAGCATTTGAAACCAGGAGGGGGGAAATTTTAGTCATACAAAACGTATCTGTGTATGTAGTGTATAGTATTGCTGTTTTACCTTATCTAGGTTTCCTGCAGAGCAATGTACTAGTCATTAATTTGCATATCCTCTTGTGCTAATGAGATGCTTCTTAATTATGAGGAGTTTCTAGTTTGGCTGATAATCCCTAGTCATGTTTCAAAGCTCTTTACTGAGTTGGACTTGATTTATAGGTAAGATACCTCCAATAGGTGGCACTAGGTAGACAGCTGTTTTTCCTTCTAGAGGTGAGCTTACTTTTTCCCAGGGAGCCTTGCCTGCCCTAAAAGAATGCTGAAAAATTTTATATTTAAAAAGGAAAAAATGGTAAGAAATTTTATGCGTGTTCTCCAGGGAGTTTTTTAAACAGCTTTTTTTTGCATTCGTATATGTGCCCAAAAAACACAAAAGCAAAATTAAACCATATGTTTTTTTTGTAAATTTTTTTAAAAGGCCCTTTGATGTAAAAAATGACAAGATAATTTTGCATTTACCCCACCAAAAAAAGGGGGCAAGCACTTTGGTTTTTAGGGCATTAAAAAAGGGGTAAAAAGTATGCCCCCAGGGTTTTTAAAATGCTGCTTATTTTTTTTTGGGAACCCAATGTAAATTCCTAGGGGAGTTTATGATACGTATTTTGACATAGAACATGTATACACAACAAGATAGGGGTCAAAAAACAATCGACGACATGTGAGAAAAGAGGCGTCGCCACGTCAGTTTTAAAAGGGCACTTTTAAATAATGCACCAAAAAACCAAAAGGGGTTCAAAAAAATTTTCCTTTGTGGTATGGTTCTTGCCCCCCCAACATTTTTAGGCCCTATAACAAAAAACCCCCAATTCGTTGTGTTTTCCCGGGAAAAATTTGGGAAATTTTTGGTTTGCAGACGGGGCTTATTTAAAATAACAAAAAATTTTTTTTGTTTTTAAAATTTCCTCCTTTTCCCAAAACAGGAAAATTAACCTAATTTTTTCCAATGTTTTTTAACCCAAACTGGGGGAGGGTTTTTCCTAAGGGGGACCCCCCATAAACCAAAGATTTTTGAACCGGAAAAGGGTTTTGGGAAGCATGGGTTTCCTTTAAAAAAATTTTTTTTTTTAAAAGGTTTTTATTTTCCACTTATTTTTAAATTCCAGGGAAACCCCCCCTTTATAATTTCCCCCTCAAATTTTGCTTTTCCAAAAAGGGTAAAAGGGATCCCGCATTTAAAACCCCCCTAATTCTTTCCCTTTTTAACCCCCGGCCCCCCTTGTAGGACCTTTTAAAAATCCCTTTTTGGAAAAATTTTCTATCCTTTTTCTTTTTTCCAGTTTTTGGAAAATTTTTGGTAAATGTTAGGTTTTGTTTGTGTTTTAACATTTATGGTTTTAACAGGAATTTTGAACGCGGTTCCCAAAATTTTCATTGGAAATTTAAAAACCCTTAGTTAACCTGTTTTGTTTTGAATTTGATAAACCCCAATTTTGAAAACTTTTGGGAAATAAGGGCCTTGCAAAATTTTTACTTTTGGAAATTTTGGGCCGCCGAAATTTAAGGAACGTTTTGGTTGGGGGGGGGCTCAAAAAAATTTTTGGTTGAAATGACACATTTTAATTTTTTGTAAAAAACCCCTTTTTTGGGGAACATTTTTAAACGAAGCCCATAAAAAGGGTGGTTTTTTTTTTAAAGCACTTTGGTTATTTGGGTTCCCCTTAGTTTTTGGGAATTTTACCCTGAAGGACACCGAATTAAATTTTTTTTTCCTTTGAGCCCTTTGGTAGGTTTTTCCCCCCTTATGTTTGTGAAAAGGCCCCCAAAAGGGGTAAAAGGTTTTTTGGTTTTTTAACAATTGGCCAAAATTTTTTTATTGGCTTTTAAGCCCTTTGCATTTTTTGGCCCTGGGGGGAACAGGGGCCGGGTTTTTTGGGGGGCCCGGGGGCCTGTTTTTGGTTTTGGGTTTTGGGGGCCTCCTGCCCGAAAGGCGCAAACTGCGCCTAGTTTTGGTGTACGACAGTTCATATATATATACAGAATAAGGCTACAAAAGTTATTTCTGTTTTTAGTGTTCGTCTTTTAACACGAAGTTGCTATTTTTTTCCTCATAGTTTATCAAATCTGTGGCGGAGGCTCCTAAGGGCCCAACTAACACAGATGTGAACCAGGACTAAGTGAGACAGCATAGCTTTGTTAACCATAGGCTGACTGCCATTGATTGATTTTATCACTGGAGGAACCCCACCTTTATAGACTTACAAAATTCTTGCTTCCATTATGTTACCATATGATCAGCATTTACCCTCACCTACTCTCTTCTTTCTCCGTCCCTTGTAGACTATAAACCCTGGTGGATAGAGTCCTATCTGTTTCTGTACCAGTTTTGAAAACATTTAGGTGATGTTATTGTACTTGTTTGTGTTTTATATTATGGGCGACATGTATGAACGGGGCTTCGCCAGTTTTCTGGCATCAAAAAGCTGTAGTAGACCTGTTCTATAGATGTATGAACAGTCGCACTCTAAACTTTGGCACAATAAGCGCCTGCACAATACTTTGTAATGCGCCAAAGATTAGGGCCGTTCTGGGGGCATCACACCACATTTGTAGAAATAGACACATTTATAATTCTTTGATGTCAAACCTAGGCGCAGAACAGTTAGAACAGCCAGACCAAGCTAAAGGTGGTGCCTGACCAGACTTGTGGTATGGGCCTACACTGCCTTGTATGTATGACTTGCAGAAGAAAAGCCAGACCAGGGTAAAGGTGGTGCCTGTGACAGACTTGTGGTATTGGCTCTACACTGCCCTGTATGTATGACCTGCAGAAGAACAGCCAGACCAGGGTAAAGGTGGTGCCTGAGCCAGACTTGTAGTATTGGCTCTACACTGCCCTGTATGTATGACCTGCAGAAGAACAGCCAGACCAGTGTAAAGGTGTTGCCTGAGCCAGACTTGTGGTATTGGATCTACACTGCCCTGTATGTATGAACTGAAGAATAACAGCAAGACCAGGGTAAAGGTGGTGCCTGAGCCAGACTTGTGTATTGGCTCTACACTGGCCCTGTATGTATGACTGCAGGAATCAGCAGACCAGGGTAAAGGTGGTACCTGAGCCGACTTGTGTATGCTTACATGCCCTGTATGTGACCTGCAGAAAACAGCCAGAAGGTAAAGGTGGTACCTGAGCCAGACTTGTGGTATTGGCTCTACACTGCGCCTGTATATAATGACCTGCAGAAGAACAGGGTTATACATTCTAGCGCATTCTACACTGCCTTACAGCTATTTAGAACTGGCCTGTCAGCGCCAGCGTTCATACATGTCGCCCTATGTGTTTAAAGCATAAATAAGCTTTCAAATAACTTTCCAACATAAATTGTATATGGCATTTTTATGAGCTAGTGAGTTAGTGGCTGGGGACGAGCTACTATGATGTCTTCCATACATTATACATGCACTTATATACACAACTACCGTAGAGCATGAGGGTGATTGATGAATTTGTTAAGGAGGAGACGTCTAGTAAGTAAAGAAGGAGGCATTTTTCTCTAAGATGCATCACATTTACTTGTATTATTGCTTTATGCACAGTGTAAAGGTCAGTGGCCATTTAAACCCCATTTTCACATGTACACCTCTCGGGAATTAATAATACTTTAAAATTAATAATCATAATATATTGTTTCCTATAGGAAGTTTCCGTTGCAAATAATAATGATCACAGGGGAACTTTATTAAAGAGTTAGATAAAAATAATCAGGTGAAGTTTCCATTGACATCATCATCTAAATAGCATTTTAGGAATGAAAATAGGGGATAACTAAGGTGGCGTCTAGCTTCAGGGAGATCCAGAGATCATGACACAATAGGAAGTGATGCATTTTGATGTTACTAAGAATCAGGCAGGTTCCAACAAATTCCCAGAGTTACGTTATCTGAGCTGTGGGCTATATATTTAAATAATGTTTCATAGAGAAATGTTGGAAACTGTTAAGAATGCCAGGGAAAGAAATTGTGAATGATTCCCTTACTTAAAGAAAGTGCTAGACCTATTACTTTTATTATTTTCACTTTAGATCGGGTTCCTTGGACTAATCATAAATGGAAAATCTTCCAAGTAAATTTATATTTGTGACATCCACACTTACAACATGATCAGGATCTAAAATATTTTGTCAGAGCTACAGTTCCCAGGGCATGTTGCTTTCTGAGTTACCAAAACGGAAAAGAGCCAGTACTAACTTTTCGATGTAGCATTCCTCATGATGTGACTAGGAGTTAAAGTCTTTCTGAGATCTTATCTGCTGACAGCTTTTTGGGGGTGTTTGCCCCTCTTCAGTACAGAGCAGGGTTCTGGCTGGCTGGGCAAGAGGCTTTAGATGTTACTCAGAAAGGGTTATGCTCCTCATTAGGGAGAGCCACCATAAAGGTGTGAGCCCTCAGACAGCCAGAACACTGCTCTGCACCAAAGACAATGAAACATCACCATCATCACCAGCAAACACACTGAAACAGCTGTCAGCAGATGGGTATTTAGCTTGACTTTAAATGCTAGTCACATTGCAAGGCTCAGTGAGTTGGATATAGCTTACAGGGGTTTTTTCGCTACAAAGATCATATATTTAATGATGGGGACAGTAAAAATAAGCCCTTTTGCAATTGGTTTGCATTACCTAAATCATTTAGAATAGCAGATATAAGCTAAACTGTGTGTTCTACACCTAAAACTGCAGCAGGTGGTTGGGCCACGCCCCCTTTTCTGTGATTGGCTGACTGATATTTCATTCAGCCTGTTGGGACATGCCCCTTGGATGGGACATGCCCCCCTGTGCTGTGATTGGCTACCTGCACTCTGCACTTACTCCCCTCTGAGCTGTATAAATTGAAAGTGAAACTAGGTGCCTCAGTTTTCTATGCAGGATGTATCTGTATAATAAAGGCTGTGTGAGCTTCTCTCTGTTCATCTCCCAGCTCTAAGGTGAAGGATCTGGGCAATTACTGAGTCTGTAGCTGCTAGATTCACCCATATAACACAGCCTTGTACACTGCTCTCCCCCCATATAACACATTCCTATACAAACTGTTCCCCTCTATCTCCTGCCTGATAAGACCAGGTGGGGGAGGGGGGTGGTGAGAGGGCAGCATGCATTTCTCTCATTTGTTTCACCAGTTCAGGATGTATATATAACTGCTTACACCAATACAGGTGTTCTGGTTACAGCAATGCAGGGGTTTTGGTCACAGCAATGCAAGTGTTCTGCTTACAAGGAGCTTGTGCAGCTTGGGAGTGCGGTGAGAGCTCTGCAGACATGAGAACCAATGCAGGAGCTCAGACATCCTCTCCCTTCCACTCAGGGGCATAACTAGAGAAGCCAGGGCCCCAAAGCAAACTTTTGGATGGGGCCCCCTACCTCCCCCTCGCCCTCCTCCCTGACCACGAACAATTACCAGTACATGCTGTTAGATAATGTAGATAATACAAGGGGCAAATACCTCAACGTACATCTCACCATCATACTGATACCAAACAAATCCCACTATACTAAGACCAACATTACCAATAACGCTATTACATAGGAACCTGATTATAGAACATGACCACAAAGTGACTGAATAATACCCCTACACTATTACTGATCAGTACACAAAGACCAATAGTACTGCCATATAGTGACCATATAGCCTTTGAGGCCCCATAAAGCTGGAGCGTCTGGGCCCCCCCCCTTCCCCCTCGGCCGACCCAACCCCCTGCTCTCCCTCTCCTCCCCCATCCCGGCCATCCCGACAGAGCCCACACATTCCCCGTCCCACAACCATCCCACCCCAGAAAAAAAAAATTGTTTTTGGGTCACAAGAGAAAAAAATGCAAATTGTGCCATTGTTTTTGGGTTTAGTTCTTGCTTGGGGTTTTACAAGGTCCAGCAAATACCTCCACATGTCACCATTATAATTGTTATGGCAAAGCCAATACCCAACCAATATTGCCAAGCAAAACTATACTGATAGTCCCCTAATGTTATTGCTAAACCCATTATACCAAGACCAATATAAAAAAACAAAAAAACAATATAAAGCACCTAATAAATGGGCAACCCTCACCCTATCCCCCAATTAACAATTGAATAATCCGCCATACTGTTAGTGATTATAAACTTCCCCCAAAAAACCCAAAATTTTCCCCCAACAGTGACCCCTATAGTGGGAATACCGGTTAAACATGTCTTTTTCAAATAGTTTACTTACATTTGGGCCCCAAAGGTGACATCTTGTTGATGAGCGTTCACTTTCCCTTTTTTTCTATTTGGTCCAGATTCCCTGATGACTTCCTCCATCCACCACTCGCCCTGTAGAATTTTTCAACACAAAACCTGAGGGCTCCCCACTTTTTTTTTTTCATTTCCCAATGATGCCCCCCCCCCCCCATGTCAAACTCCCCATTTTTAAGGCCCAAATGGTAAAAATTACCCCCTGGTAATTTTGGGGGGGTTCCCCAAATTTGGTAAAGTGGACAACGGGGGGCCCCGGCGGTAGCTAGACCCCCGGGGGTAGCTAGGTAGCTTGGGGAGAGAGGTAGCTTTGGGCCCCCGGGCGGGTAGTTTAGGGGTTTCCCATGTAGGTAAATGGGGGCCCCCTGTACAGGGCCCCCCCTGTAGTAAAATAGGGCCCTCTGTGATTGGGCCCCCTTGTGGGCAAAAATCCCCCCCTGACATGGGGGCCCCCCTGTAGGCAAATATTCCCCCCCCCGTAGGCAAAAATAGTTCCTCCCCCGTCTTAGGGGGCCCCCCTGAAACCCCAAAAGTCCCCCCCCATTTTGGGCCCCGTGGGATAGCCCCCCCCCAAGTTCATTTGGGCCCCCCCCTTTTAGGCAAAAGTTTCCCCCCCCCGATTAGGGCCCCCTGTGGGCATAGTTCCCCCCGTTATTGGGCCCCCTGTGGGCCCCATAGTTTCCCCCCCCCCTTTTATGGGGGCCCCCCTTAGGCTAGCCCCCCCCCCCCGTTTTTAGGGCCCCCCTTTTAGCATAGTTCCCCCCCCGTTATTAGGGCCCCGTGGGCATAGTTCCTCCTCCCTCCAGTTTTAGGGGGCCCCCGTGGGGCATAGTTCCCCAACCCCAGGGAGGGGGGAAACAGCTCTCCCGCCAGCTTTTCTCTAAAATTGAATGCCGTCCACGGGCCGTGAAAACAATTAAGATACCCTCTGTGAAGAAAGAGAGTGGACCCGGGGGCGGTGGGCCCCCCCTGGCTTAAGCCGGCCGGCCCGGGGTAGGCAGTACGGTTGAAATGCCTATTGGTGGCCTTCCCCGGGGCCCCTCAGCTCCCCCCGCCGCATGAACGTTAAGTCACTGCCAGGGGGCCCAAAGGGCATTACGGGGGAGCAAACGGGTAGCACTGCACCGGGGCCCCTAAGCCCAGGGCCCCGGGGGGCAGCTGTACGTTGCTACCCCGGTATTAGCCCCTGTTTTTCCACTGTTCAAACAGAATGAAAATGTCACAACTCTTCAGTGAGGAGAGAACCCTCTGGGAGGGAGACCCCCCCGGGGTTTTGGGAAGCTGTAACAGAGATCAACAGCTCAAGTCTGTGACAGCCTGTAGTGAGAAAACCCCTTTAAGAAACACTACATCCAATAGGTGGCATTGAGTCCTGGCTCTTTCCGTTGAACCTATTCAAAAATATTAAAATTTTAGTGGAGAGATCACTACTTGTAAGTTTCCACATACCTTCATGGTGCCCTTTCTCTAATGAGCAACACTATGAGCTGACTTACTACATTATGCCCTAAAATCATCATGCCCGTTTTCCCTTACTGACTTTCGAGGAAACTCTATGGGTTTCTATAGAAGCATGGTCAGTTCTTTATTTAAAGGGGTGTTCTGACCACATTAATTAGCTTTAAACATGTAGGCAAAAGTAAATAAAGATTATTATCAAATATATTGCTGTTCTGATTTTGCTTTAATTCAGTTAAAGCAGTTCTCATCGCTTGCTTGTGTACACAATTTACCTAGTATGCCCAAACCCTTTTTGCTCTCACACCGGCGGGGGAATAAACGAGCTGAAATGTCAGTCACTGCTGTAGAACTACCCATAGCCTGAAAAGCTGACTATGAGGAGCAGGTGGTGTGTAAAAAAACCTTTAATTAAAAATCCATAATATGAAATATTCTATGACAATAGTATTAGTAGTACTTCCTGTGTGACAAGGAACCTGGATTTACCAGGAGAACCCATGATCGCAACACGTTACATGCAAGCCATGTGCATTCTAGCTATCTCAACTTCAACCTAGTTCAGCTTTTGTATTAATACTTTTTGCTGCCTCAGCACTTTTTGAGCTAAAGCCAGAAGTAGATTCAAAAGCAATAGAAAATAAGGACTTTTACTTTTCCACCCAGCTGGATCCACTTCTGGCTTTGGTTCAAAAATTGCAACAAAAACTGTAGTGGCATTTTTCCAAAAAGAATGATTGGTGTGAAACCACCTTTACCTTCCTCATAACTGAAAGTGAGATATTGAAGCAGCAGTGGGGTGACAGCATGCAAATGATGCTGGTGGAAGCTGGTAAGTTTGTGTCATTACCCACAGTGAATCAAGTAATTTATCAACATGGGCTGACAAAACAGTAGTTGTCACTTCACTTTAGGTCTCATGCACGTGGCAATTCTGCATGATGGGACTTTGTATGTAGCAATGGATGTAATTCTATGTTTGCCGCATGACAAACGGTGTATACGCTCCTAAGGCACCTGATTTTCCATTGTCGTTGGGAAACCCTCTGTAATTTTAATTTTTTAATCCATGACAATAATCCTCTAAGGCTATGTTCACACGGCTTAATTGCGGGCTATTTCCCCCCGCAATTACCCGTTTACGGGGGGCGGGGAGGGGCGGGAGGGGGGCTTCACCCCGGGGGGCCGATAGACTTTCATTATTCCGGGGTAACGCCGTGAATTTTGACTTGTCACTTATCTCCTCGCTCTGCGTATTGCGGGAGGGGGGAAGGAGACTAACCCAAATAATTTCTATGGAATGGGATTACCGTAAGACTGTAAGTTTTTTCACCCATAATTCGGCAGTACAGGGGAAATTAGGGCTGAAATATTCCCAAAATAAGCCTGTGAACATGGCCTAATGTCTTTGATCACATCACTACAAGTATTCTAAGGGTTTGGCACATTCTGCATCTTAGAAAAAATGCTTGCTGATGATGACGCTAGCCATTAACTGTCCATATATTGCTTTCATCAAGCAATTCCTGGAAGAGCATTTTAGCCCAAGCTAGCTTTTGGGTTTTAAAAGGGGGGTTTTATAGCAAAAAACCCTAAAATGGGGGAAAAAGCGGGCCAAACCCAAACCCCTGCTCTAAAGTATAGCCTGTCCATAGTACTTTACACAGCCAGCAATGCTCTGCAGAACATTGCTGACAGTAACTCTTGGCCTCTTCACAGGGTTATTTCCGCCGCGTATTTCCCGAGGATTGCCGATGCAATCCGCGGCAATCAGTCAAAACAACACAGCCCATTTTCTATTGATTTCAATAGAAAAATACGGCTCGTTGTTCACACGACGCGTATTTCCATGCCGGATTGCCGCCGCGGGTTTTACGACGGGAATCCGGACGGGAAAAAAAAATGTCAGTCAATTTTTTTACGGGGCATTCACCACCTTCAATGATTGGGGATGGTGAATCCGTCGGGAAACAGTTTTCAAAAACGTGCCAACTTAGGAAGCTTATTTGCAATGATTTTTAACTGATTTCAGAACGATTTACGATCCGGGAACCGATGTAAATACGTTCTGAAAAAGCCGTGTGAACATAGCCGGCTTGTTCCCCCGGGTTATTTGCAGGGGGTAATTACGCCCCGCAATTACCCGGGGGACGGGGCGGGACGGGGGGCCGGCACCCCTCCGGCCCCTAGACTTTTATTACCAGCGGCGCGTATACGCGTTGGTAATTAAATATTCCTTTATCCCCCCCGCGGCGGATTTGCCCGGGAGGGAGAGGAACGTAAAACCATATTCATATGAGACTGTGATTACCGTAATGACTGGGGGGCGTATTCCACCGTAATTTGGCACTCAGCGCGTAAACGGACTGAAATATCCCATTTTAAGCCTGTGAAAATCCTTACTGTTATGGACAACTATCTTTTCCTTTTTTGAAGATGGGGTTTTATATATATATTATATATTATTTATATATTAAAAAATTTATATATATATAAATTGTACATTTTGTATGTGCATACATATTATTATAAAATACAGTTAAAAACCCGAAGATTAAAAATAAATACAATATAAAAAAGACACATCTGCATTTTTTCTCATATCTGACATGAAATAAGAATAAAAAATTTCCCATTTTGGTCAATTTAAACCCAAAAATTTTATATTTTCCAATTTCCCCAAAAAAATAAGGATTTTTTTTAAGCATTTTTTTTACTTTCTGAAAGTTAAAAGTTTTTCAAAACACTAGGATTACTATCCTTAAACAATTTGGGGGCAGCCCATTGATGAGCATTCTTTGGGAAACTTCTGGTTTATTGGCAAAATTGGTTAATTAAGACACACTGTGGTGTATTTTATACACACCAAAACACATGCTTATGTGTGTAACTCATGGGAAAGCGAAAGAAATCAGCCCAAGATAAGGAAAAAATTGTGGACTTCTAAATCTGGTTTATCCTGGGTTAAATTCCAGATCCCGAAGGTGCCTCCTCATCTTTCAAACAATTAACCAAATACAAACAAAATGGAATGCCCGCCATCATACCGCCAGGAAGGAATGAATTTCCCTGTCTCAGAATGAACGTGCTTTTGGGGCCGACATCTCATATTACCGGAACAAAAAACAAAAGATTTTTGGGGACATTTCCCAACACGCCAACGCCAATTTGTCTATTTTGCACCAAATCCACTTTTGACGCCATATGCTCAATGTATATGAACTGTCGTACACCAAAACTAGGCACATTATACGGGCACGACACATTGTAATGCACCTAAAAAGGTTGATACGCTGTGCGCCTCCATAACGCAATGCGCCTATTGAGGCACATTACATATACTAGTAGTGATATGTTATGCGCCTCTGTTGCGCATTACATACACTACCAATGATAAGCTATGTGCCACAATTTGCGCAATGCACCTATTTAGTCGCATTAATTTACCTGACGCCAGATTTTTGAGAGGATCATACTTTCTGATGTACTTTACACTAATTTATTGCACCTAAAAACTGCCGCGGCGCTGCCAATTTTCGAACATGTCGCTTTTTGTGAAGATGCTGGTGGAAGCTGGTAAGATTGTGTCATTATTCACAGTGAATCAAGTACTTTATCAACATGATCTGAAAGGCCACTCTGTCAGGAAGAAGCCATTACTCCAAAAGAAACATATAAAAGCCAGATTTCTGCACGGAGGAACAAAGACCTACATTTTTGGAGACATGTCCTGTGGTCTGACGAAACTAAAATCAAACTGTTTGGCCATAATGACCATCATTATGTTTGGAGGAAAAAAGGAAGAAGCTTGGAAGCCTAAAAACACCATCCCAACTGTAAAACATGGGGGGTGGCAGCACCATGTTGTGGGGTTGGTTTGCTGCAGGACAGACTGGTGCACTTCACAAAATAGAACACATCATGAGGAAAAAAGGTTATGTGGCAATACTGAAGCATCAGCCAGGAAGTTAAAGCTTGGGCGAAAATGGTCTTCCAAATGGACAATGACCTGAAGCATACTGCCAAACTGGTTACAAATTGGCTTAAGGATAATCAAGTCAATGTTTTGGAGTGGCCATCACAAAGCCCTGATCTCAATCCTATTGAAAATGTATGGGCAAAGCTGAAAAGGCAGGTGCGAGCAAAGCGACCTAGAAATATAACTCAGTTACACCTGTTTTGTCAGGAGGAATGGGTTAAAATTTCTACCAACTATTGTGAGAAGCTTGTGGAAGGATATCCAAAATGTTTGACCCAAGTCATACAGTTTAAGGGCAATGCTACCAAATACTAATGAAATGTATGTAAACTTTTAACTTTGCAGAAAGTAATAAAAATGCCTTAAAAAAGTCTCTCTCTCTCATTATTTTGGCATTGGGCAAATATAAATAATTTTGGTTCCTAATTGATCTAAAATGGGTAAGGTTTATTCATCGCAGATAGTGAGAAAAACATGCAGATGTGTCTTTTTAAAAAGTGTATGTAAACTTCTAGTTTCAACTGTATGTGTGTGGCGGTGTGTATAGGTATGTGTACTGTAATACTGTGGATAGATGTGTGAATACATATATGTGTGTGTATGTGTTTTGTGGCTTATAGATGTATGAATGTACATGTGTGTATATGTTGCAGTGTATATAGATGTGTGTGTGCTACTGTCACGGTATATATGTATGTGTGTGAATGTATGTATCTATATATGTGTGTAACACTGTGTATAGGTGTGTCATACTATGTATAGAGGTGTGAATGTACATATATGTGTTGCAGTGTGTATTGCTATGTCACAGTGTATGTGTGTGAATTCATGTATACACGTGTCACAGTGCATACATGTGTGATTGAACTCTGTCCATTGGTAAAGTAAATATGCATAGCAGTATATGTGAGCTGTTTAAAACTAATCCACTCTTGTTATCTAATTTGACACAAGAAACACAAACTGTTTTGAAGTAAAAAGTATAAAATATATATTTTTAATAGTTATTAGTCGTAATTATTTAAAGTAGCCAAATCATAAAAGAAACCATCCAATAAAAATATGGGCAGAGTTGTTTTTTTATTTGTTATAAACTATTATTACTTTGTTATAAACTGAGTATAGGCTGTATTCATTGAAAAGGTATTTATATATAAAATGTAGTCGACATTAACAGGTATCTTCCGATTATAGAAAATATATCACAATATTTTAGTGTCTTAATGTCGTCCTGCTGTGTGGTTCACTTGGAATAAGCTGAAAGCCCTTTGTCATCTTTACTGTCGGTGAACCCTTGCAAAATAAATGTTATGGACAAAAATTGATTCCAAGTAAGCGGAAGATACCTGTTATAAGTGCTGACTACATTATATATATGTATCTATTAGAGATGGGCGAATTGATTCTAACGAAGTGGACTTCGTTTAAAATTTCAGGAAAACTTCGGTTCTGAACGAAGTCGAAGTTTGGGGTACTTCGGGTGAACGAAGTTGTGCTTTCATTGTTTAAAAGGGCTGCGAGCACATGCCGTTACAGGGGGCACAGCACTCTGGGAGGATGAAAGGCATAGCCTGCATGACATGTGCAGATAAGAAGCCAATCAGAGCCCGGGCGGGTTTTCTGTGACTCCCCCGCACTATATAAGTCCGGGCGCGACGCTGGGAGCTCATACCGCTCTCAATGTACTGATAAGGGAAGGTGCTGCCGCGGCTGATTGTTACTGAAGAACTGATTTTTATACAGCGATTTTTGGGGGGTGTCTCTGCTTGCTTCTCTTAACGTTCTATTTTTGATTTTTTTTGGGTATTGGATCTGAAAACCATGTGCATCCATGCAGCTGCATATAAAATTTAAATCCTATCTCTCACAGCACATTGAATATCCAAGGGGGATCTAAGCCAGTTTCCTGTTGTATTTATTTAAAGAAACAGTGTTTTTTACAATACAAATACCACTTCATTTTTGGCTGCTCAAATTTTTTGGCGCAATTTACATCCAGGGTTAATTAAGCGTTGTTTTTCAGCTGTGGTTGACTCCAAGAAACCGTCATTTTCAAACCGCCAAAATATATACATTTTTCCTGTAGCCTAATTCACAAGCAAAGGTTAATTACAATATAAAATCTTTTTTGGTGGCGTAAAAAACACCGCATAGTAACACGCTACAAAGCTAGTAGTTTGTGGTGGCTCAATTCTTTGGGGCAATTTTCATGCAGGAGTGAATTAAGCATTGTTTATTCAGCTGTGGTGACTCCAAGAAACCGTCATTTTCACCGCCAAAATATAAACATATTTCCTGTAAACCTAATTCAAAAGCAAAGGTTAAATTACAATTTTATCTCTTGTTGTGTGGCATAAAAAACACCGCATTGTAACACGCTACAAAGCTAGTAGCTTTGTAGGGGCTCAATTCTTTGGCGCAATTTACATCCAGGGGGTTTAAATTAAGCGTGTTATTCAGCTGGGTGACTCCAAGAAACCGTAATTTTCACCGCCAAAATATATACATTTTCCTGTAGCCTAATTTACAAGCAAAGGTTAATTACAATTTTATCTCTTGTTTGTTTGGGGTAAAAAACACCGCATTGTAACACGCTACAAAGCTAGTAGTTTTGGTGGCTCAATTCTTTGCGCAATTTACATCCAAGGTTAAACTAAGTATTTTTCTGCAGTTGCACTCAGTAAAAGAAACTTTCTTTTTCACCGCCACAGAAGAAATTCTGTAGCATAATTCAATATCCGAAGGTAAATTTAAACCTTTACATTCAGTAAAATACACAGAGTTTTTAAACGGCACATACAAGTCCCAATTTTCCTGGCCATTTGTGGAGCGTGTTTATATCCAAGGTTACCCAAGCTTGTTACTTGGGTTCATTTGGAGTCAAAAACAGGTGTAATATTTTTTCATATACAATATCTTCATCAAAAAGTGTCTGTACATTTTAGAACAAACAGTATGTCAGACAGAGAGGTGGCAGCTCTTCACCTGCGAGTGGCAGAGGCACAAACATTCCAGGCCCAGTCGCAGCACAGCAAGGGGACGTCGCAGCAGGGGTCACTCGGTGAGGCCACAACTGCCGCTGTCAACTAGCGGGCCCTGTGCTGACTAGCAACCCAAGGGTTCTTTATTGTTACTAGGGCCCACTTTCTCCCAATGACATCTGACAAAACCCCAGCC